>PPHD01031435.1:0-10066 GCA_002909625.1 Bambusicola thoracicus | reverse complement strand
CGCTCTTTACATAACTTCAACACAAAGCACCATCTGTATAACGCTTCACAAAGAAGAGTAAACAAAACTTAAAAAGACTGAACATGTTCAAAATAAATATTTTGTGTTAAGTGATGATCAACCTATTTTCCTAGAGCACTTTGAACAGCTTTAAATTATTAAGAGGCAGCTACTAGTGAAATAGTCTCAGTTTTTGACTGGAAACAGAGGTCTACCTGAACATTAACCGTGTCCTCGGAAGACTCCAAGGACTCCCAGTCTTCGACCATTATTTCTTATTGCAAAAACTATAGCTCTCATGAGAGCATATTCATACCTGACATTATCACAGAACAGAAAGGAATAAATGGACATTGACTCCTACTCCCTAGATGCCATATTTAGTGTCTGCTGTCCCACCTCCTGCAGAAGTTGCTTTCAAATAGAGACAAAAGGAGTTCTCATGTTTTGTTAGCCAGAGAACCAGGCAACTTAATATTATTTCCATAAAAGATTATTTGTTATCATGACAGTAGGCGAGAGATCCAAAAATACATGCCATTATCCAAAATGAGTCAGATACATTTCAGAGCTTAAGTAAAACTGCATTCGCTTCCCACCAAATAGTCTTTATTTGCTATGGAAATCACATCCCTGGAGGCATTTAAAATACTAGAGTGGACAGAATACCAGAAAAAGATACTGCAAGAAGTTACCATGCATCAACGGGGGATTACAGATAATGATTTAAGACATCTTTCCTCACCCATAATTTCCACATCTGGTATCTACAGATTGATAGTAAGCCAAACATAAATACACACCCACACAGACTTCAACTACTGTACATTGCTTTCCATTTCATTGGAGAGCATGAGAGGCATAATCAAAATAGATGCATATTGCTCAACTTCAAAGGAGCCAAAGCAACCTAGAATCCAACTCAAAATATTTAAAGTTTACCAGACATCTGTTATCCAGAGACAGATGCAAAGATTTCAAGGATCTCTACTGTTTTACCAGTGACATTGGTGTTGTGACCATCACTGATATTGCCTCAAGAAGGTGTTTTTTTTTTTAAACACTGGAGAATAGAAGCCTGGAAGAACAGTTCCAACCTTTCGCATCCCTGTTCCTCTCCAAAGAGGTCTTCTCCATTTTTAGTAATTCTCTAGCTTTCCAAGCAATAAATAATATAGCTCACCAACATCTAGCAGATTGAGGTTGGCTTGCATTTCATTATTCAAAACCCTGCAGGCATAGCAGTAGTCTTCTTTCTACTCTACTGAAGCTTAGAAAACCTACAAGTAATTTATTGCATCTATTCCCATTCAGATACTGGTCCTCCGAGTCATCAGGTTGCCCATAAAAACAAACACTTCCACATTTCAAAAGCAATTTTGGTCCTTTGCACTTAAGTGAATATTGTACATTCAGACAGTAAAAATGACAGTTTCCTAGAAGTCTATTCCTGAATATTTCTTTTCAGTTATAAATTAAGCTTATGCATAGAATTACACAATGTAGATTTAACCTGATTTACTTAGCTGGACAATCTTAACACCTCACTTTCTTCTAAATAGGACTATTGACCTCCAAGCTTAAATTCCTTTATGCCTTCTGGAAAATGATAGCTGCCTTCTCTCAAATGTGAAGTTAAAGGCACCTCTAGGAATAAGTACTAAGTTTTCAGATGACAGTCAATTGCATCCCTAGCTCAACTGTTTCATCCACAGCTGTTTTTAAGTCTTTAATCTTATACAAATGGAAACCACTGATAAGTTAACTAACACTGCATACTTAGTACCATTCCATTGACTCCAATCAACCCCAGTCCAATCCCTTACTATGCAAAGCTCATCTGTATGATATTTTCCATAAAACACAGTGCAAAAGTAAGGTTGCCCTGAGTCAAAGATGCATCCCATACAGTGCACCCATTTTGTATGACCAGCAGTGGTGTGTACCACCACAATCACCAAACTGCAGGGTGATGCCAGCAGGAAGAACAACTGAGACCTATATTCTGACCACAAGCACTGCATTACACATTCTTACAAGAATACTGCAAGAGCTTAGACAAGGGCTGCACGCATGTTACACATCTTTCCTAAATCATACCAGGCAGAGAATAGCCTCTGCTGACTTGACTGTATCTACAAGTAGAAACTACAGCCACCCCAAATGATTTTTGTTCCCATCTTGACAGGAGGCCATAGGAGATGAGCTTTAGGTAAGCAATTCAAACTATTTAAAGCAGCACGCTTGCTATTTTACGAACACAATCTGAATGAACTTAGGTTAAGCCAATACTTAACCTACTTGAGCTGATACAGGCTTGACTTTAACCTGCTAGCTGTTACTACACCACACTATTCATGAATAAGATACTGTATTCTCCATGTGTACACTTGAATTCTACTTGTAGCTACTTGTGCAGCTTGAGAACACAGATTATGCTATGACAATATGAAGTGAACAAATCCATTGTAAACACGCCAACAGTGCATACCTGAAAATTTGCTAGACATCAAAAATTACAAGAATTAAAGAGAAAGCTTCAGATCTTCCTTTTGTTTTTTAATTTAGTGAAGGGGCAGAACATGGATAATTTATCTACCTGTTCATTTACTGATCATTGTGATGGCCTTAAAGAGCAACAGAAAACAAATCAAACACCTGGAAGAACTCATTAACAACCAGAAGTGCCCTTGTAATTCTGGTTTAGATAAGTAAAATATTTAGTACCACACTTCATTCTTGTACTTATTCGCAATGACTTCTTTAAGACAGCTCACAAAAAGTTCAACTCAAGTAGGTGGATGCAATGGTTCCACAAGAAATATTAAGAATTAAGAAACATGCTGCAGAAAACGTAGTGGTTACCTCCTATGGTCTACGTTCAGTCACAGCACTCCTAATGCATTTTGTCCTTTTTTTTTTTAAAATAAATACTATCTCCTGATCACTCCCCTTCAAGGAAAGTTATCCACCCCAACCATCCACCCATACTATATGCACAGTTTTAAGTTGATATAGAAATCACTATCAACCAGTCCTTCTGCTCAGCCTCATAATTCTGGTATTCAAGTGATACTAGTCTTGTTGCTTTGGCTAAAGTTGACACATCTTTATGACTCCTTTTACTACCTTCTATGAGTCCTTTGTAGGTCCACAAAGCCACTACATCATTCTAGTACGAAGCATGGATGCGAATAACCACAAGAGGCAATTCAACCCTTATGAATCAAAATTTATCCAAGAGTTTTGCAGATTCAAAATCATATACTCCAAGAAAAAAAGAAAAACATCAAGTCCCATCTATTCTAATCTTCCCTGACCCCTCCCAAAACAATTCTGCTCCCTGTACACGGAGCTGTAGAAGGGCAGTGTAAAGGTATGGAAGTAGTTTAGCTAAAAACAGTCTTCAAGCAGAACATACATTCCCAACTGCTACTAAAAAAAAAAAAGCACATACAATTTCTTAAAAGCAAGAAAAAAACTGTCTTTGTACTCCTAGCTTGCAGGGCCTGGATTAATTCATGCATATAAGGAGAGGCCCAAATGTCTGAAATCTTTAAAGAATGAATCTCACTTCAAAATAACTCCAAACCTTTGAGAATTTAAAAACCATCTTCACTCAGGTTTGCCAGTAGCTGTTATTTCAACACAGTTACTTAAAAGTAGCTGCAGTTTGAGCCTGAAGATACTACTAGAAAACTAACTAACAAAATCAAAACAGCAACATTTTACCATAAATAAACACATTGCAACTTCAACCTTTACTGTTTAAGAGGTATCCAATGTTAATAAATCAGATGCCATGTAACTGCTGGAACTACTCTTTAATGCAAAACAGCTGTTTCTATCCAAGTAACTATTATGGCAAACTAAAGACCACTTCAGACAAAACATTAGAAAGGTTTTAAAGCATGATACCAACTTTTTCTCTTTGCAACTTCATGCTTATGAGTTGGGAAAAAGAGGTGTACAGGAAAGCTGAACACCAGAAAGGCTTCAAATTACAGTGTGCTGTTTGATCTGAAACAGAATAAAACATCACTATCAATACTTCTCTGAAAGGGTGGTCAGGCACTGGAATGGGCTGCCCAGAGAGGTGGTGGAGTCACCGACCCTGGAGGTGTTCAAATAGCGTTTGGATGTTGTGTTGAGGGACATGGTTTAGCGAGAACCATTGGTGAAGGGCGAATGGTTGGACTGGATGATCCTGTGGGTCTTTTCCAACCTTAGCGATTCTATGATTCTATCACAAGAAACCTTGTTTACACACAAATAAAATCTTGACTGTTCTTTGTCACACGTCCTTCTGTTATTGCTAAAAGGATCAGCTGATGCACATCTACATGAAGTTGAACATTTGAAAAGAGCTTAACAGCTTCATGGAGATGGAAGACCTCCTCCTCAGTAAAGAAAAGTTTCTACTTTCCAGCTGCAGCTACCAATCCAAGTACCTCCATCTTAACTTACACTGCATGGCAAGAAGCTATTAGCTGCACAAAAGTGAGATTCCAAAGTAGCTCCTCTTTGCTTTGCCCAGACATCTGGAAATACCAGGCTAGTCACATTCCTGCTGGACAAAGGACCAAAAGGAGCCAGTTCCTCACGTAGGCAATTGTGAACAAATGCTAAACAGGAATAGATACAGTATAGAACTATTCTACAACCGTACAACAGCTACAGCAAAAAATTGAATGAATGCAAAGTCATTTAGAGTCCTTAGGGACTGAAAACAGCTATCTCATTTTGTTATCACTTACTACAGTCTTTTCCACTTGTTTTTACAGCTGTCTTCATGTTCTAGCAAGCCTGAAATTGCAGAAGTTTTTATTTCCAGCTTTAAATCCAGAAGAAGATCATTCCAGAAATTGGCACCAAGGCCTGTACAACACCATTCACGAGCCTGTCCACTCATATTTTAATCTACATACAGGAATTACTCATTTTACTGAGGGTTTTTCCCCCCTCCTATGAGAAATTAAGACATCACAGTATTTTCTAGAAAGCAAAACAAAAACAGAGCAGGTAGCAAAGTGCAAAGGTGTTTAGAAGAAATTATCTAGGAATATAAAGAGAAGCTGTTTCTGATAGTAAGAGCTGCCTAATTTTTTTCTTCTTTTATTTAAAAGCACAGAACTGAATGTCAACAAGGCAATACCAGAAAGAAAAGCACCAACAGGTATAGAAACTTCTGATGGGTGAACACACAGATCAATAATCTATGAACTGTATTTAGACTCATTTTCTATCACTTACGTTTTGCAAGTCAGTAGGGACTGAAGCATCATTAACACAGTCTCCCTGCCAGTTATTCAAGACCTATGACAGCACTTGCTTTGGGTTAAAGCAAATAAACCGTTTTGTTTTGATAAACACTATTTGAGAAAACTAAAAGGTCAGAAACCTTAGCAATTTTGGCAGGTGTTTCAATGCCAACCTCTCAGAAATCAAAGTACACTGGGAGAAACAGCTGTGGACCAAAACTGCTCTTCACACAGTTGTGACTTCAATATAGCACTGCTACATTAAGCAGTAGTCTTCTCCCTTCAACTTCAACTCTATCATAGCACAGGAAAAATATTCACTGATCTGTTTTTGAAGAAATGTTTGGAAATTGTTGCTTTATGAATTTAAGGATTTTTCATAGAATCACATAATCCTTAGAGTTGTAAGGGGCCTTTAAAGACCACCTAGTCCAACTCCTTTGCTATGAACACAGACATCACAGCTTGATCAGGTTGCCCGGGGCCCCACACAGCTTCACCACAAGTCTCCAAGGACCGGGCATCCACCACAACTCTGGGCAACCCATGCCAGTGCCTTACCACCCTCAATATAAAACAATTTTCCTCATATCAAACCTAAATCTACCCTCTTTTATGCTTGAAACCATTTCCCCTCATCCTATCACTACAGACCCTGATAAAGAGCCCGTCTCCTTCTTTCCTGTAGTTCCTCCCCTTTAGATACTGAAAGGCCGCTATTAGGTCACCTCAGAGCCCTCTGTTCTCCAGCCTGAACAGCTCCAGCTCTCTCAGCCTGTCCTTACAGAAGAGTTGTTCCATCCCTTGGGTCATTTCTCTGCACATGCTCCAATAGGTCCATGCCTCCCCTGTACTAAGGACTCCACACCTGGACACAGTATTAGCTTACAACATTTTGCACAGCAGTAACTTTTTTTTAAGCTCAGAGATAAGTGTTTAGGACCACAATGTAAGTTCTAAAATATATACATTTGCTAGGATTTGGGACACAAGGAGAACACAGGTTATGAAGAAATATTACACTTTTATCAATGTAATAGGTTAATAAACCACCATTCTAGAACATATCATTGATTGAAAACTTGATTCAAATTTTACTTCAAGCATTTTCAGCCATTGCCTTGTTTTAAAACAGATGTCTTCATTAAAGTTCAGCTCACTTAAAAGATAATACATGTCCCCATTATACTTTCTTCTTTTGATTTAATGTAACCTTTCCACACTGTGTATTAAAACGGTAAAAAAAAAATCACTCCAACAAACCATGACACTGTAGAATGAAATTGCACAAGCTACTCAAGCTTAAGAGGAAGACAGCTTTCAAGATAAGGCAAAGTAAAAAGCAATCAGGAGTGTCTGAACAGTCCTATATACTTTTCAATTCAGTACCAAACCTGAATAGTTAAAAAGCCCTTCCTATACACATAAGCTCTATCAGGTCTTTCCTAGATGATGCGGTATCATATGGATTGTTTCGTAAGTATAACGTATGGACAAATGAAAGGACCTCTAGAGCTTGAAGAATGCAATCAGCTAACCTAGCCTTGAGAAGAGCTACTTCTAAATTTTTTTGTCATTTTAAATAAGGAAATCTGTATTAGGCCACACATGCAATTGAAAAGCAAATCCACTAGTATTTCCAAACAGAACAGCAACCCAATCTCAGCAGCAATTAACACAGCTAATTAGGTCTTACTTGCTTTTTTTAAATTAGGAAACGTGCATCTTAAAACCTGAAACATTGTCTAGTCGTATCCAGAACAGAGCTGGTTACCAAACTTGTCAATGAGTAAGCCATTCTCTGTGGCTTGCCACCTGACTACCTACCCTACAGCTTTATCAAGTTGTATTTCTAAATAAGAACATCCTTTAATCTATCAAGTAAACTGTCTCACAAAGGCAGAAGGACCAATGCTGTCATACAGACTTTCAGCTAAGCAAAGCGGAAGCAAACTTGCTAGCTCTGTGAATATCCCAAGCACATAGGTTCCATACTTTACTAGCATTTTTCCCACAGTAAATTTAAGAACCCCACTGAACTGGGGAAGTTAGTATAGGTCAGTATTAAAAGCAACTACAAATTAGTTTGATTTATCAAGAAATAATCTGTTTGCCATTGTTCCCTTCGCACACACAAACCGAGGAAAGTAAAATCTCACCCGTGTCATTTTAAAAAAGTCTAACGAGGGCCTGTTCCATCGTACATCCTCCTCCCGTCTGCGCTTTAGCCGGCTTTTCTTCTCATTCAGAACACAAGGCTGAGAGCGGCACCTCAACAAGCCCTGACGTCGGCTGAGCTCGGGTGTGGAGGTGGGAGTGCTGTTGGCTGAAGGCAAAAGATTCCCTGTCTCGGTGATGTGCTCCTGGGAGAGGGAGAGGCGGCGCCTTGGGTTAAAGTCACAGGGCCCTCCAGAATTCCAGCGGGTACTGGAGCTCGTGCTTCCCTCACTGCTGTCCACAAACCCGCTGCTGGCAGAGGAAGGTCTGGGTACTGGTGATGTGTTGAAGCTGGTGACGGTGAAGACGTTATTGAGGGACAGTATGTTTTGTGGCAGGCTGATGCTTGTGCTTCTCTGCAAGGTCGCACTTCCATGACTGTTGCAGCGTTGCAAGGTTGCGCTGCCACCGCTGTTGCATCGTCTCTTTGACACGGGAGTCCAAACCTTTGAATTGCCAGGTTTCCAGGGTGAGCGACAGCGAGCCAGCTCGTCTGGCTCCGAGAGGGACCTGCAGTGGCGTTTTGTGGGTGGTGCCAAGGGCTGACCCGAGTTTTCGTTGAGGTTTAACTCACTGATCCATCCTGACACCATGGATGTGCTGGAGGGTTCCTGCTGCCACTGCAAAGCGCCATTGCTAGCAGGGCCGGTGCTGAAGGGGCACACTGGGAAAGGGTAGGCAGAATTCCTGGCATCCGTCTGGATTGGACAACCCCCGTTTAAAGCTTTCCAAGGACTGTCTTCTAAAACAAAAGAAAGATAGAGGTGATAGACGGGAAGGAAAAGGGTAACTGTTTTATGTCTGGTTTAATGTAAAGCCATGACTCAGGCTTAGAAGAGAGCCACAAATACCCAGCTCTTCATCAACATTTAAAAATATAATTACAAGGTAGATAGCTCCAAAACCACAAAGACCAGGTATTTCAGGGACCACTCCAGGCATTCCAGTACACATGCAAGTACTAGTTAAGTCTTTTTGCTGCCTACTAAAGGATTAGAGCTCTATTTCTTCATGAGCAACAGTAACAGATTCGTTATCTGCTTTTCTAGCGCATACCATAGGACAGAAACTAAAACCTGCAGCAGTGAACCAGAAGTATAAAAGTGGATTAACAACCCTTGTGAAACCCTACCAAGGATTTCTATGGTATTTTTATTTAAAAGAGCAAGATAATCTGTTCATAGACGGCTGTCTCTCATTTGGCTGTAATACTTCTCCATTAAGAACACCTTACTATAGGAAAGTTTCAAAGAGATGGGTGTTCGCATTCCATGCTGTGAATAGCTTTAATTTAAATTGGAAACAGCATAAAATTATTTTAGACTGCACAGTGTTCCCTTTTTTTTTTTGCTCATATTCAAAGTATCAGGAAAAAAAAATCTTAATGCATTAAAATGAAGTGAGGATGCCTTCAGAACCCCCTGCACGTTTTACTGTGAATACAGACATAACGCATAGTGCACAACTTCTCATCTGAAGTGGCAATGCTGGGTTAAAAGAAGTCCGCCAGTGAAGCCTCTCACTCTTTTGTAAAGCATTTCTTTGAGAACATTCTGCACATTTTACAGCTGTTCCTCCACATTATACAATGAAGTGTAAGAACTACAGCAGACTTTGGATTTGCAAATTGAAAAGCAGTAAAACTGTTGGCCAGTTAGCAGTGCTTCATGCTTGGTTAGAAAATTTGCTAATTTAAACCAATTAGCCAAGGAAGCTTCACTTACCCTGGACTTAAAGAATTATTTAAAATACCAAGGGTTTTTTCCTCTATACCTCTTTTAACAGTCTATGATATAGCCTAAATAATAAATACCTCTGTTTTTTTTACTGTTAATTGTCAAGTGTTTTATTTAAGAATCAACAGATAAAAGTTTTGCAGAGTAGCTTTAAAAATGACGGATCCAAATACTTGTACGTGTTCCATGCCCAAACTATGTCATGGATTATCCTGTTTATTTGGATCTTATTTAAAGAACACCCTATTGTCTCGAAATCATTTAACTGTGCAGACAGCTGGCCTATTCAAACAACATGTTTTATTAGAATTCCTCTGTCCTTCCTCCTCCATTCTTTCAGATGGGTACAACCACATACTGTGCTTTGCCTTAAGCACGTAAGCTCTTCAAGGCAGAGACCATCCATAATTCAATGCAAGTAAAATAGCCAGCACAATGGGATCCAGATACTGTTTGAAACCCCTTGCATCTATTGTAGGACAAATTTTTAGCTTGGACTGGCTTGATTTAAAAAAAAAAAAAACTCCTTAGGAAGCCTACTCTTAGAATGGAAGATGATTTAAAGTTTGCTGTGAAAGTCAGAAGTTGCACATGTGCTTTAATCATTCACATGCTATCAAAAAAATGCTATTTTGGGATAAAGTATTATTTCCCTTTGGAACTTCATACAAACCACGCATCACGCTTTCAAGGGAATCACACTGAGCAAGTAGGAATTGCCCGTGCTTTAAGACAACGGAACACACAAAGTTTCAAATCCATCCCTTAATAAAGCATGACACTTGCATATCAGTAAGCATTGTTTTGATTTTTGGTGATAAAGTTTACAGGATCAAGGGAATATTGATTAGG
>PPHD01031434.1:0-10066 GCA_002909625.1 Bambusicola thoracicus | reverse complement strand
TTTTCTTAATTCCATCAGGGAGAACAGGAAAACATAGCTGGAAGTATTCAGGATCACTTTTTAACATTAACTAGAAATATATGAAAAAATAAAGGGAAAAAAGTACAAAAAAAGGTTTCGTCTTTTAAAAAAGTAGTTTTGTTTTTTTTAAGGGTTCAATAAGGATACTTCTACTTGTTACAAAATACAGTCAGAATGAGATCTTAATGACATCTGAAGAAGAATTTTGCACTCCATCTATCTTAAATAAATAACTATATACATATATCAGTATATTTATATTTATTTGTATCTCTATTTTTATCTACATTCATGGATAACTGTCATGGACAAGACATAAAAGATAATTTGATTCTATGTCCTGGTTTTAGCTGGGATAATTTTCTCTATAATGGATAGTATGATGTCATGTTCTGGAATTAGGCTGAGAATGATGTTGATAACACACCAATGTTTTAGTTTTTCCGGAATAGTGCTTACATTAAGTCAAGGACTTTTCAGCTCCTCTCACTGCTCTGACAGCAAGAGGCAGAGAGTACACACGGAGATGTGAGGTGACAGAATCAGGACAGCTGGCCCAAACTGGCCAAAGGGATATCCTGTAACATATGACGTAGTGCTGAACAATAAGTTGGAAGGAGTTGGCAAAAGGAGCTGTTATTGCTTAGAAACTCACTGCACATCAGTCAACAAGTAGTAAGCAACTTCATTGTGCAACATTTCTTTTGTATATATAAATATATATACATATAATGCACACATATATGTGTTATTACTATTATTTTACCTTTCTTTTCTGCCTCGTTAAATTTTCTTTATCTCATGAGTTTTCATTATTTTCTTTCTGATTTTCTCCCTTGTCCCTCTGAGGGGAGTAAATGGCATGTGGTGCTTGCCTGCCTTCCAAGTTAAACCACAACTACAGCATTTGCTTCAGTAATTTCAGATTTATTTATTTTGTGCAGCTGGAAGGAGTCTTTCTACCTTTGACAATTTGGGTATCAATGACACCTTAGGGTAGGATGCAGCTCAGACTAAGAAATCTAATTTTGTATTAGGTGTTTAGTGTTAGTTGAAATGATTCATATCATCCAAGATATCCATATGTCTTGGCATAGGATACAAGACAGAAAATGTCAAATTTACAGATAAGAGTAATCAGACTAATAAACCTATTGAGTAATTTCTAGGAAGTCTAGAAGATGCATTGTTTTCTAGGCTACACTGGTGCTTAAGTTATGACTTTGTTGACTGGCTCTCAATTGGCTATAAAGAGAGCTTAGACTTACAGAAATATAGATGTCTTCAATCACAGGCTGACTCTCAACTCTAGATTAGGACCCAGTTGTCAAAACACAAATATCTACTTAAAGTCTGCTATCTATTCATTTGCTTGACTTCAGTTGCCAGGAAATGTAAGAGTTTACTGCTAATTTTTATCCCATGACATCTTATATGCCACTGGACATTTGTATTTAGGTAACCAGATCCTGTCCTTAGTTCATTTTATTTTGATTTTTTTTCTTGACTCTTCTTTTTAACATTTTAAATAATTATTGTTTATGTAAAGCTATAAATAAGAGGAGAAAAAAAAAAGCATTTTTACTGTGTTGGAATCTATGCTAAGCTTTTAAAAGTTTACAAGCAAAGGTAAGAAATATGAAGACTGCAACTTGTCTTAGCTTAGATCCCTTCCCTCTAAAAATGAGTGTCTGAGGTGGTGCGAACCACTTTACCTACGGAGGGCTGTGTCTTTAATTTTTCTTTTGATGAGGAATTCAGATGGCCATGTCACCACTCCATGTACTGTTGTTTTTACTCAGACTCATAGTAATGATACCATGTCCCCAGTTATAATTTGATCCAGGAAACTGTCACCTTTGTCCTCATAGGTCCTGACAAACCTGCAAACAGTTTTTTCTTACATAAGTTTGTTCTTACATAAGCATTTGTGGGACCCACTTGACGCAAATTTTGTGATATTCCTATATTGCCACCATCATTTCCAATGTACTGAATATGATATTCAGTCCTGTAAACAATTCCCTGATCATAATCTACTGATTTGTGCTGATAAGCTGATCAAGATGGCCTTCGTTTCTTTGTGTGAAATCTGTGCATGGCCTTCTGGAATGTGGTTTGTCTTTTCACGTTGCAGTTGCCACTGATGAAAGGAAATGCAGCACCCACCACCTCACTGAGCTCACATCCAGTGTTTGGTCTCCATAAACATTCACATAGTGTCAATGAGTGTCAATGGGTACAATTTTTTCCACACTGAGGAATTCAGTGACACACCTTTGCTTCATATGCACTGTTATGTCGGATGCCATTTTGTCAGCCTGCCCCTCTGCTGCCATCTGTCACACTGTGACAAAACGTAACAGAATATTGGCAGGAAGGTTAGCCTCTACTGCCTTGCCACCTCTGATGAAATGGGCAAACATAATAGAATAGGACTCATTACTTTCACAGCAGTCCTTGTAGTTTGAAGGGAAGGTCAGGGGTCCACCGAAACCTTATAGGAGGGAACAGGTACATTTCTTCCAACACTAAACTCATTTATTCCAGTAATCAATCAAATAACCTACAGAACATACTACTGTAGCTTCATTTCTTCTTTTCTAATGTGTGCAGCTTTGTGTACAATTCTCTTACTACTGCTGCTTAATAGGCCACTTTCTTTTTTTATTTTTTCCTGAAAACAATATAAGAAATAAAAATGTATGATATAAATTTCTTATCACTTCAAGTACATACAAAAATTACTCTGATTTATCTCATTATAGAGACTTTAATCTGAAAATTATAGTACACATTTGAATTTTAACATTCTCCACAGAGAAATCTGGGAGACTACATCGCTGCATTTCTGGAACAGTATTCTCCAGGAAGAATACAAGAAGGACTGCTTTAGTGGAAGACATAGGATGCATGAGATAAATTTCAGCAAACGGAAAATAATGGAGATTTTTTAAATGAAATTTGTCATTTATACCAATGTTCTTTTTCAGTCTTTGTTTGGCAGTGCAAATCTTTGCCTGTGGTAGAGGAAACTTTACTTCCTGTTGTTTGTTTATGGTCTGCCTTCAAGAAAACTATCTACAGTAACATCTGTTAATATCAGCAGGGAAGTTTTTTCAACCATAACTGTATACAGGGAGGATACAAGTGTGTTAAATCATTACATAAATTACTTATGTCTTGCTGAATGCACTGAAATTTTCAGGCTTCACTTGGAGATAATTTGTAGAGCAAATGTCCCACTTCTTCTACAGTGTTACCATAGCAAATATCCTTAAAAGCAAATATTTTTGAAATTCTCAGAATGATAGATTAGTTTTCTAATTCTATTAAGCTTTTTGAACTAATAGGCATTCTAATAGATTGATGTACTGTGTATAATTCCAAGCAAATGATTTTTAAAGTACCAGTTTGAATTACATAAATCATTAAATAAATTGTAATCTGAGCTTTCTGATTTTGATCCAGGTACCTATGTAATTTCAGAAACTCAGTTATAGTGAATAACTTCAACAAATGTTATCATTTTTATCCTTTTGAGACTTTTCAAATTATCTTAAAATTTATTTGAATTATTTTCTTGTCTGAAATAATTCAGCATGTTCTCTTGAAACAAATTTGGGACTCATAAATTATATTAGCACTTCTTAATGGACACTCATATTTTGAACTGAACTGACTAGTTTGGATTAGGCATTCGTGTCACATTACTTGATTCTTTTATGTGGGTACATAAAGCTAACTCTTGCAATAAAGTTTCTAATATGATCTGTTTACCCACCTATAAGTAAATATATATTCTTACATGTACCACACTTTACAGCTTATGGATTCTGATACTTGTACTGAAAATTTCAGTTCTACTAATTTTTAGCATACAGTTTATGACGGCACCCACAGTGCAATGATGTCATACAAGTCATAGCTTCATGTGCCAGAACAAACGAAACAACTAATTGGAAACCATTTTTGTTAGAAAGAATTATGGTACTTGTATATCTCTAGCGGACTAAACTCAGTCTTTGGATTTGCTCACTTCTGATATCAGCAGGCTGAAGTCAAAAACTCATTTCTAAAACTGTTGCAGCTCAGACCGTTTTTCAGTTATCATGTGTTAGTCAAAGCATACTCCAGGAAGAAATCTAGCCACAGTTAAAAAGGAGAACAGACATTAATATTATAATCTGCTTTTATTCCTTTATTAATATTTGTTAATTTAGAATGAGGCTTCACTGATCCTGAATTCCCTGTGTGAGCCAAATGTGGTAACCTGGATGGTAGGTTCAGCCACAGGCTCAGTTTTTTGCTCTTGAAATCACTCATAGCTGGCACAAACTGAACCTCCAACAAAAGGGAAATGCATATCTGAAATAAACATTGATTATACTCACTGTTTTGACTTTAAGTATATTAACATTAGTTTTTCACTGCACCAAAAGTCTCACTTGCATTCACATATCTAAACTTGGAAACCAGCCACAGGTGAGTCAAGATTCACTGTAAAATACAAATGCAGTTTTTGGTGCCATTGGGTATTTTATGCTCTCATGAATGATTTAAATTCACATTAATCAAATGAACACCAAAAAGATCTTGTGTGAATTGTACTGTGTTGATCTGAAACACAAAATATATGTCTTAAAAGGAATGAATTATCTTTCCTCTATCAAAAATGTTTATTGTTCTCCTTTCCTCATCAATGGTCACCTGTTTTGCTAAAGCTGTGTTGACCAGCTTCTTCTCTGTTCAGCTCTTTACTTCTTAGTTGAACATACATGCAGAAGCCATTGCCATGGACTTGGTCAAGGAAACCAGATGGGAGTACCTGTATAAACAGCCGTACTTTGCCCTTTGACCACCTAGTCATGCCCCATTATGTCCCTGTGTGTCTTGTGTCATGGAGACTCTGTAGAGAAGATTTTCTGTCAGTCTCCTGCTGTGTACTTCTGCAAATCAGGATTATTGTGTTTTCTTTTTTTCTTTTTATTTATGTACATACAAGGGAAATCACCTCTTGGTCTTTTGTAAATGTAAGCCATGCCGAGGTAGTATATATACTATAAGATAACGGTACAGCTTGAGTCCTAGCTCCAGAGTTCCATTTATGTTTCAAAGCTTTGATAATTACTTTTACTTACTTACTCAGTTTTTACTTACTTACTCAGTTTTAAGACAGATAATTAAAAATACTGCTAATGTGTTGATAAAATGACAAGTGAAAAGATCTATATTTTTGTTTTAATATTAACCATGTATTTACTGTTTGATCACCTGATTAAAGATCTGTTCTAAATTCTTGTAATCTCTTATTTTAGAATCTTTTTGTGATTTAGATTATGCCCAGATCTCTGCTTACACTGGAATTGAATGATCCCAATGGAACATTTTATGCAGGAAACTGAAGATTTTTCAAAGTCATAACATTCTGAAGAAAATCACAAGTTTTGCCAAAACTTTCAATCCAAGTGTGACTGACAATTAATTTGGTTTCCTATGCACAAGGTCTTCCAAAGGACTTTGGCTATCCCAATCCCTTGGTATCCAACATTAAAAAGATCATCTTGTATTCTCCAAAAGAAATTGTTCCTTTTCCTTCATTAGCAGGACTTTTTGTTTGTTTCTTTGTTTGTTTTATTTTATTTTCATTAGATTGTAGGATTGCTTCATTTTCCAAATATCAAACCTTTTTACTGGGCAACTAAGCCTCAAATCTTAATAAATGTCTGTTGTAACTTCTGACAACTAGTTTTTTCTCTTTGAAACATCTCAACAAACTAGCTCTCTTATGTAAAGTATATTTATCTTTCAGTGACTGAGAACATACTGACTAAGATAATGAACTGTTCCATATCTGTCTGAACACCTTACATTTCAGGAAACTATATACTTTTCTTTCTGCATGCACACTTACTTAAGAAAGCACATCAGAAATCAAGGCAATGAACATGTCTTCTCCCCATTCCTTTCTTATCCCTGATTCCACTACTCACTTGTTATTAAATGGGTACTCATGATTTAAAAGCTGTATATATCCAAAAAGAGGAAGGTGATTTGGTTTAGTAAGCATGAAAATGATAGAGTGATTGTACAAGCTTGAATTAGAAACAGCGTGGATGAACAATCAGGGTGACCAGATATATGGGTCTGACTAAAATAATTTTAGAGGAGTCTTAGGCCTCCTCCAACTCTTAAATTCCTATAGCTCTGTAGTAGGAAGTGTAAAGGAGCTTGAAAAATTCCCAGGCATTAAATCATGAGGACACACAGAAAATACATAGAGATATGATACAAGAGCAATGGCAGAAGTTGTGTCCATTAGTATAATTAAGATAATAAGAATTATAGAACAAAGGGTAAAGGAAGAGGAAACTGTGCTATAAACTCAGAACACAAAAATTAAAGAAAAAATTAAAAGCCTCAAATCTTGTTTACATGGTGATAAAGTAAAATAAATTTATTTCCCTGTAAACTAGAATACACAGAATTGAGGTATTTGTCACTCAGTATGGGTTAGGATTTTCCTCAATGGTAATAGATTGCAGGAGTGGATAAAAACAGGTTCAGCATTTCTTCTTTGTTAGGAAAAAAACTTCCATCTATGCTAGACACCAGTGATGAGTTAAATGGATGTAGCCTCCTCTCTACCAGTGGGTATCACCTTTGATACAGCCCAGTGGCTGTATCAGAACTAAGCAAGACCTACTCAGTATTTTGAAAGAAATACATATCTCTGTTATTATGGTGACTGTAATACCATGCAGAAGGTGAGAGTATCCATTTCATTAAGGTAATTCACTTAAGGAGCTTTTAAATGCAAAAAAAGGTAGTAAATAAGGAGGTAATTGATAAAGATGACACAAAACAACTGTTAAAAAAAGGGATAAGAGAGACAATGGCAAAGACCAAGAGTCTCCAGACACTGATAGATCCCTTAGATACTTCAGGTTTTGGAGGTCTGCCTTCAATTTTTAACTTGTAAGAAGAGGGAGACAAGAAAAACATGATGATTTAGAATATTTGAAGGGGCCTGTAAGACTGTGTAAAATCCAAAAAGGATATTTAGAGGAAGGAGGAGTAGGGAGAAACAAATGAAGAAAGCCATAAAGGAGTACAAAAGGGGCTGGTTGTCTGCAAAACTGGGCTTGATCATTGTGCTTGTTTGGCTGAGCTCTGCACCTTATCACTGCAGTCTGTTCTGTCTTTCATTAAATCTTCTGTTAACTTTATCTCTGTGTGTAATCTCACTCTCTATCCCACGCATGCGTGCTACAGGAACTTGGTGCCAGCTCCTAGGGAAACTAGCATTGAGTGGACTGTGTGTCAGCTCCTAGAGCTGGGCTAGGGTGTGAATGCCCCTAGGCTGTGGTGCCAGCTACTGGAGCCAGTGGGGTCTTCTACTCCCTGCCACTGGTGCAGGAATGGTGTATGTCCTAAAATGACCCACTGGGGGACACTAGGGTAAGTGATGTTACAGAAGCCTCAAGTCACAGCCCATGTGCCTGGTGCTGGCTGCTATTGCTGTCTCTGCCCCAGAACATGTGTGTGTGGGGTGTGTGTGTGCATTCACTGGCAATCCTCACACTGGAGCAGACAGTGGGTAGGGGACCTGTGGGGTGGGTGAGAGGGGACAGGGATCTGGGCAGGGTGCCTGTCAGGCAGAGGGGCTGTGCTGGTGCTTACAGCACCCACAGTCATGCTGGTGAGCCTGGAGGTGTGTGAGTGTCTCTGGGTTAGATGCTCAATTTTGCTATGGATAGAACTTACAAAGGATAAAGTGACAGCTGAACCCTCAGCTTGGTCAGAGACCCTCTTGCAACCAGGTATGAGGAATCTCCAGATCTGAATGATGTTAAGGGCTGTGAATACTTACAACGCTCTGTAAAAAGTGATAATTTATTCAAATTCATCCACCACTATTCAATATAACTGTAATTAGACATGAATAAAGCTTGAATGTGTGCATCATTTTTCATATCTGCTAATTATAGCACATTTCAGCAAAGCGAAGAGTAAATCTCTCCACCTGAGGAGAAATAAAACCATAAAACAGTGCAGACTGGGTGTCAACAAGCTGGAAAGAAACTTTTTTAAAAGGATCCTGGGAGTCCTGATGAACACCAAGTTGAACATAAGCCAGCAGTAATACAACAAAGAGGGCCAACAGCCTATTAGTCTGCATTAGAAGTGATGCTAGGTCAGAGGAGGCAGTTCTTCCTCATAGCCCTGGTAAGTCCACACCTGGAGTATTATGTCCAGTTGCAGTCTCTGCAGTATAAGAGAGTCATGAAGCTACCACAGAAAGTCCAGTGAAAGGGCCACAAAGATGATTATGGTCTGGAGCGTCTCACATATAAAAGAGTGGGACTGTTTAGCATTCAGAAATGAAAGCTCAGGGGGCATAAATATCATTAATGGATATAAACATTTTGAAGGGGCAAGGAGGAGTAAAAATGACAGAGCCATGGTCATCTCAGTAATATCCAGTGAGGTGACAAGAAGCAGTGGACACTAGTGAGGTTGCACTTTGAATACTGTTTGCAGTTCTGGGCCCCACAGTATGAGTAAGACACTGAGGCCCTAAACTGTGTTAAAAGAAGGGCAACAAAGCTGGTGAAGGATCCAGAATACAAGTCCTCTTGAGCAGCACCAGTGGAATTGTTCAGACTGGAAAAGAGAAGGCTTAGGGAAGACCTTATCACTCTCTATAACTACTTGAAAGGAGGTTGTGGAACGGTGGGGTCAGCCTCTTCTCCCACATCACAAGCAATATGACTAGAGGGAATGGCCTCAACTTGTGTTGGGGAGGTTGAGGTTAGATATTAGGAAAAAGTTCTTGTCAGAGAGAGTGTTGAGACTCTGGAATAGGCACTGCTCAAGGAAGTGTTGAGGTTAGCTTCCCTGGAGGAGTCCAAGAATATTTTCTAACAGATATTTTCTAACACTGCATTGGTATACCCATCTCTGGTCACATAGCTAAATCTATTCAGGAAGTCATTAGCAGGCAAAATAACTTCCAAGGAACCCTAACCAGCCACTGTTCATTTGAATACCCTTCAGACTACTTATTATAGAGGAATATTTAATTATGTCTGTCAATGAGGCAGCAAAAAGAAACTTGGAATTAATTTGGCTGTTTCTTTTTCTCTGCTGTGTTTTGCAAAGGGTCATCAGATCTGAAGGCTGCTTTTCAAGAGAGATTCATTGACTAAAGCTGACTCTGGCAATTCCCTATGTTGTTCTTCAGTCCACTTACGCTACACCTTCAGGTTTTGTTCCGGCCTTTCATTTCTCTTCATCTATTTTTTGCTTTATTTTCAGCTCATTCTTGGAGAGTCTTCACAAAATGTAGCTTAAGAAAACAGTTACTTATAAAATTATCTATCTTTGTGTACCTAGTTGGTTTTGCAGCGTACCAGGACTAGTTCAGGTTCTCATTGCAAGATTCCAGACTGCAGGTTAAGTGACTTGCTCAATATCTTAGAGCCAGTCAGTATTAAAAACAAGGTTTAGTAATAGCTCTGCCATTCTACTGTAAGATCTGTAAGATAATTATACGTTGCAATTTAGTAGAATTTGACTAAGAGCAATGGAACACTGTTTAAAAACCTACAAATTAGCACAAATTTATCTTATCTGAGAACAGGAAGGCAACTTAGCTGCATCAGCATGTTACTGAGCCTACATTAATTAGTGTTGTTGAGAGATATGATTATTAGTTCAACTACAAAATTGTCTTAACACTGGTATATACGTTTCATGATCTAAACTTAGATCCCAACTTGAAGTTGTGCAGAACTGAGGGTGTATTGTTTTCCTGGAAAAAACACTGTCATGTAAACATTGCCAAAGTAAATACTAGGGGCAACCTGTGGCATGTATTTCTGAAAAAACTACTCAAAGATCTGAAGGTAAAGCAGAAATACAAATAAAACTGAGGATGGGATAAATTCATCCATAAAAACACCTGTATGTGTTTATAAACAAGTAATACAGGTAGAATTATCTCTACAGAAGTTAAACTACATAATTATATATATTATTA
>PPHD01031433.1:0-10066 GCA_002909625.1 Bambusicola thoracicus | reverse complement strand
TTTCAACCCCCCTGCTATGTGCAGGGTTGCCAACTACCAGGCCAGGCTGCCCAGAGCCACATCCAGCCTGGCCTTGAATGCCTCCAGGGATGGGGCATCCACAGCCTCCTTGGACAACCTGTTCCAGTGTGTCACCTTCTGAGTGAAAATTGTGTATTGTATATAGTGTATATTTTCATATGTAATTTTTTGAGATTGCCCATGCTGTTCCATAATGTTCACAAAGTAGCTATTCTCTAAGAAATAATCTTTTTATTTTCCTGAATACTAAAGAAATCAAAGCTACTGGTTACCTTTACAATAAGAAGATAGTGATTAATCTTTAATTTCTTACATGAGTTTCTTACTACTGTTAAGTACTAAAGCTTTGATTCTGTGCCTTGAGCTGGGTACTGTGGCAGCGTACTGATGTGTGTCTTAACATAATTCATCTGTATTGGGTTGATCTGGCTGAAGTGCAAAACATTTCATTGGGTTAACAGGGACACCAGTTAATTTAACACCACCAGTTAATTGAACATGAAGTTTAATCATCAGTTAAGACTGATCGATGGGTGTGCAGGTTGGGGGGGGAAGGAGGGGGTGTTGGTTGTTGTGTGGTGGTGTGTTTTTTCCTGTGAGTATCTGTAATGACTGTGCATTATGAAGGTTTTGCTGGGACTTGGCAGACTCTGTAATCACACTGGACCATTCTCTACTAGGCAGAAGCTGAAGAAGATTGTCACTCTGATTTGGTAAGAACTGATGACAATGAGAGATCTGGTGAAGCAAACCTTCAGGTACGTCTCACATGACGGTGTTTTATCACAGATATAGCACTGCTGTCATTTAAACCGTGCTGCTAATGCACGTTTGGTTACCATGTATTTGTTGATCTGATGCGCTTAATCTCTCTGCCCCTCCAAAAGTGAAGAAGTTGAATTTTGCATTGTGTTCCAAGAGTGTGAGCCAGTTGTAAGCTGTCTGTACAGATGAAAGTTTGTGTCACATTCGGAATTTCTTTGAAGAACTGTAGAAATCGGACAGCATTTTATGGATTAAACTCAGGTTTAATTTGTCACTTTATTCTGGAGTAGGAAGTTGATAGAAAGCAAGCAATGTAAGAAAATGTGCTTTTCTATCAGACTGCTTTTATGTAGCTGTTCTCCAGGAGCCTTGACAGATGCAACATTTAAAGCATAACTTCAAAGGTGCTAGAAAAACACATGGCAAAACTGACTTGTCTTGTTTCACATAACGTAGATCTTCATTTTAATAAGAGAAAGGAGGGTCGGGCCTCAAATGTACTTTACTCCAAATGAACTGTCTTGATTTTCACAAAGTTTAGTATGCTTATGTACAAAAATTAGCTAAATTCTACATTTTAATTTAGAGAACCCTCCTTCTGAGGTGGACAGTCCAGATAAAGGCATTTGTTATTGAATGATATTGAACAAACACATGTGTACTTAAAACAAAAGTAGCGTACAAAACGATGGCTAATTCTCCATATCTAAATTGACTTTAGGACTTGTAAGATCTTTGTTTGGAAGATCTACTCTCTGAGTATGTGATACTAAATCAGAACGTAATGGATTCTTTTAGGCAGAGCTGCAGATGTTCAGAGCTCAGTGGATGTTTGAGCTTGCCCCAGGTGTGAGTTCTAGTGGGTTGGAACCTCTGCCGTGCAGAACATCATCAAGAGGATCTGGAGTAAAGTCTGTAGATACCAGAGGGAAACAGGAGATAGCAAAAGAGGAAAAGGTACGAGAAATACATGTTTTCTGGACCAGTGTCGTGTTGCATTTTCTCCTTCTTTTTTCAATTATATTTCAATAATCATCTTTATTTCTTAAGATGAGGATTAGCATAGACTACTTTTTGCTTCTTTCCATCTCCTCAGTTCCTTTTGGCAGTGGATAGCTATCTGTTTTTGCAAAGCTACAAAGCTTTGCAAGGCATTGCCTTAGTTGCAAGTCAAACCTCTGTTTTAAGGGAGTCAAACTACTGAACAGAATTATAACCTTGCAGACAGTGGGTCATAATGCAGTACTGTGATCCTGTTAGAATTAGAGTTCTGTTAGCTTTGTACTCTTCTTACACCTCCAGCATCATTCTGTGATCTGGGTTGATGGTGCTTTAACTTTTTATAACCTGTTTGGATCTTTTTCTTCTTTTAAAAAATGGCACGGAGAGATTGTTGCTTGGGAATTTGTTTGCACTTGAATATGTCTTGATTTTTTACTGATGGAGGTATTCCATTCATTTCATTTGTAGAATACAGTACGTAAAATGAAAAGAGTTCTAAGTCAAAAGACGTTGCTCTTGTATTAGTAATGAACTTAAGAAGTGTTTTGTGTAATTGTGCAGGCAAAAGAACTTTTCCTGAAAGCAGTGGAAGAAGAGCAAAATGGGGCCCTTTATGAAGGTAACACAGAAGTTTACACTGAATGCCCTTACTTCAGAATAACATACTGATTTCTGTACAAAAATGTGCGGTAACAGTGATCTTAAACTGAAGGCTAATTGTAATTTGAGAGTTCAGTTATTTGGATAAGTGAACAAACAGGGTATGAAAGGAATCATTATATCACAGATCTAAGGTTGAGGTGAAGCTGAAGGGTGTTCTGTATTGCAAACAGGTATACAGGTATTGGACCAGACAGATTACCGTGTTACAAAGGAGAAATGAAATAAAGATCTTAGCCGTGTCCTGGGCTTGTGGAAGAGCCTCAAGAGGAAGCTCAAGGTAAGGAGATCTCCGGATAGAGATCCTTCCTCCTTGGGAGTCAGCCCTTAAATGGGGTCTAGGAGGGAGCAGCCAGGCTCCACCCCTTCCAGTCACTCAGGTGAAACTGCATTCACCTGTGCCCCTGCAGCTGACTCAGCGCTCACCTCAGGTGATCAATCAGAGGTTCAGGCCATGATTCAACAGTTCCCATACATGCTCAAAGAAAGAATTTCTAGCTTTCAGACAAAATGTGAGAGTGTTTTAAAATGTAACAGCATCGCACTGAATTTAATGCACTCTTTCTCGTTTGAATTTTATTTGTGAACTCGAAAAACAAAACTGTTCCTACATATACACCCTTATGAGACCTTAGTAACAAGGTCCTCTGCTAGACACATGTCTATCTGAGTGTGTGTTGGGACATCTGTTCCCAGACCATGCTTCTATTTGCTGACCTGGCCCAGTTCACCAGAACCCAGTGACATTTTAAGTCTGCTTCTGAAATCTGCTGATAGCTGACATTTGTGAGGCAGTCATGTGAAGCAGCTTCTTCCATGTTCAAGTGCACTGCAGGCCTGGCTGGGAGATCAGATGTTGAAGTTGAGACCGATCTGTTCAGCTGAGGCTGCTGGTATTCCTCATCCTCACCAGCCAAAGGCTACTGCTTGTCACTCAGCAGGACTGATGTGTGCTCAAGGAAATAAGAATGCTTATTAGCCCCAAACTCAGGCTTCTCAGATTCGTTAGTGTAACCAAACTCAGTGTTAGTTAGGTGTCGAAAGGGGGAATAGCCATATTGCCACAGGTTGGGAATCATCACGTGGGGATATAGAAAAACATATAAATACGTATGTGATCTTAATATCAGTGTTCTTCCTTTTCCCGTTTCTCTACTCAGTGTTTATAATATCTTTGGAGTGCTGAAGGCAGACGTACTTTGTCTGGGTGCTGGATGAAGGCCCTGCCGTCATTTTTCCTCTAGTGTGCCATAAGCTTTTGTTAGCTGCATTACTTTTTGAACTGGCTGCTTTCCCCCAGTCATGTTCCTCAGTGTTCTGAGTAGCTTGCTCCTGTGCCTTCTCTAGTTTCCATGGTTGTACCACAGCAATGTTTGGTTTGTATCTTGTAGTTTTTTAAACACAACAGTTTTTGGCTATTTTACTGTTGTAGCGTTATGTAGAGCTGAAGCACTGCAGTATAATGGATATGTAACATAAGCTTGCATCTTCTTTTGTACTCTTTTGCACATTCCTTTTGGTTATTTAAGGCAGCAATGCCTAAAATCTTTTTGGCCTCTTGGAAGAACCTGTGCAACAAATGAAATCGAGACTTGGTAATATTTTGCTATAACATTTTCTATACTCCATAATTGATTTATTTTTTTTATCAGTTAAGGTAAATTTGAGAAAGCTGAAACACATCAGATCTTTGTTCTGAAAAAGTATATGAAGCTTTTTTGTTTTGACAGTGTTTGATTTGTTTCTCTTCTGTACTGAATTTAAACCCAGCCAGTTGAGGCTTACACAGAGGAGTTTTCCCCTTTTTTGTAGCACTTTTGGTTGAAGTCATTTCTGATAAAATCTTTGCTTTGATATGCTGGTGTGGGCATCAGATTGTTTAAATGCTACAGTTTTTGTTTTCAGCCATCAAGTTTTATCGCCTAGCCATGCAGCTTGTCCCTGACATCGAGTTTAAGATCGCCTATACACGGTCCCCAGATGGTGATGGAGTTGGAAAGCGGTGGTAAGCATGAAAATTTACTGAGTACATAAGTATTGAGAGCTGAAAAAACAGTTCACGGTATGCCTTGTAGCTACTGGGACTCTGTGTCTTAGTCTTCAAAATAAAGGAGGGTTTCGGTTTAGTATCTTATTATGGATTTAGTTACAACGGGCCCAAACATAATTTCTTCCCCTGTACGTTTTAAAACCCATTTGTATGTCTCCTTGTTACTGGTGGGGCTTTATATTCTCAGCTCATTCTATTAAGCTTGTTTAGCGTAGATATTTTAAAAGGAACTGGAAGGTCATTGAGCAAGTTGGTGTCCCAAGACAGGGAAAGGAAGGTATTTTTTTAAATGAGATTAAGGAGAATTGTATGGTTTGTGGTTACTTGGTGCAGGCAAACCTCCTCCTTTTGAAGGGTTATGCTATGATATACAACTTACATTTAGATATATATATATATATTTGAATGTAGTAATGTCATCTTTGATACTGATAAGTAGTAAGCATAATTTTTCTACCCTGGTCTTCTTCAGCTTGCTCCTGAACTATTCTCAATCTAAGTTGGTAAAAAGTAGTTTTCCCAAACATTTTCTTTATTGGGAAAAACCACTAGAGGTCACTCTTTGATGAATAAAGCAGAAGTAGAAATAAGTAAATAATCCTTCGTTGTCTGCAGTACTTTACAGTGTGGGAGGTATTAGTGAATATTGCATTCCATCAATGATAATAATTTATTTCCTGCATATGGCTTATGTTAGACAAATTGAGGAACAGGATTTGTCTTTTCATGGGCTCAAGCAATCCTTCAGTTACTTGGCTTAGAAGAAGGAGCTGTGAACTCTCAAATCCAAAGAGAGTCTGGAATTGAAATTAAACAAAAGGAAAAAAGAAGCTGTTACTGTTATAGAATCATTAAGGTTGAAAAAAAATCTCTAAGGTGATCCAACTATCAACCCAGCAGCACCATGGACACTCTCAGATGGGTTCCATCAAAATCTAAATGAACTTGAAAGCACTGCTGTAACTGTTTTATTGTATGATAAAATTGAGGTTGCTTTAATACTGAAGACAGAAGATTGATGCCAAGGAAGGCCATTTGTTGTTATATTCTGTTCAATATCACTGTGTCGGCATTCTTCTTTTCTAGCATTGAGGATAATGAAGAGGATGGCAAAATGGCTGATCTCCTGTCAGATTTCCAGCAGCAGTTAACTTTTCAGGAATCTTCTGTCAAACTTTGTCAGCCTGAGCTTGATGTCAACCAGACCCATATCTCAGGTATGAGTTAAGATGGACTGTAAATGTTCAGAGGAAGAAGTTCTAGGGATGTCTCACTAACTTTTTGAAAAACAGTTATCTATTTCATTCTGAAGATACTTTTAAATGCATGAACACAGTATCTACTTACCTCTATTGTTAGATGCGAAGCCACGCATGACAGATTTGTCTTAATCCCACAACTTTTCTATGTAGTGCTTCTAATATAGTTTTTCAGGATTAAGAGAGTATTGTGTAAGTATTAACTTCGAGAGACAAACTTACTTCAGTAAGTTATTTCTACTTTCACATACTGAATTTGTTTGCTGGTTTGTGGATTTTCTTTGTTCATTTGTTTTAGTTTGCACCTATTTATTATAATTGTAACATTTAAGAAGGAGACAGTTATTTTGTGAAGGGATATGTTTGTGTGTTTTGTTTTTATCTGGCTCTATAGCACGTTCTTTACAGCTAAACAACATAACAGTTAGAAAGGCTTTTGAAGGTACATGATTTTCAGTGCTTCAACTGCAGGATAGTCGTCCCAAGACTTCCTTATGAGTTACAAATTGTAGAAAGTGTGTATAAGCTATGAACTCTCTTAAAATCAGATGCCTCCAAAACATGCGTTTTGCACCCGCAGTTATCAGTTGCTCTTGGAAACCTGTTCTGCTTAAGGAAAAAATATATCTATACCAATCTGTTTAAGTCAAAACATAAAATGGGATTTCTTATTTCTAACAAATGTGGCACTGTATGCTTGGGAATGCAGTTCTGTTCTTTTGCGAGTAAAGTCAAGGTATTGTACATCATTACTATAAAATGATCACAGGACCTGTCATTTTTTAGCATTGATCTTAATCTCTTTCTAGTTTTATTAATTCCTTTCCTGGCAGTCCTGTGTTGCATTATCTCCCTTGTCTATGTTTCGTGGTACAGTGAAAACTGTTAAAATATGATATCTGCTGCAGAAGTCAGTAGGCTGGAGAGGATCCCTGTTGATCATCACAGTAGTATAGTAGTCACAGATTTCAGCACTTAAAGGAAGATCAAAACATGAAGCAGTGTGTTTAAAGCAACCAATTCCCTTTCTTCTGTTATATTTTGCACTTTATTAACACTCATAATATTAAAATACTGATGAACTTTAGTAGAGGACAGGATTAGTCCTCTGCCATATAGCAGAAGTGGTGAAGGAACGTGTAAGTTCATTCATTGGGGAGTGACTTTCCATTGTATGTTGGTTTTTTTTATGTTGTTACATGGGTAAAGCTTAGGAATTAACGATTCTTCACCAGAAATATTTTCCTACAGGGTGTGCCCAGTATCTGAAACTGGGTCTTAACAATCCCTAGTTCACTAGAAACTTGGAAACGTGGCTGATACGAGATAGTCAAAGGCTTTGACTGGTGAATGGAAAATGTATACCTGTTAGTGCTGCTAGCAGAATGTTAAGCCTTTGTATCTCCTATTCTTTATCTACTGAAGAGCTCGTAAATTGCCAGAAACTGTTTTGTCCCTGGAACTAATATATACATCTGCACAACTTTTGTTTATAAGTGGACTGTGAATTTAATGATCACAAATACGAGCAATACTGCGAATTCGTGGGTACTCTGTAGTGAAACATGATTATTTCAGATTCAGAAAATGAATAATTTTATTAAACTGCAGTCTCTACCCTGGTATTTACAGCTGGTTACTGTTTAATGTACCTTTGTGCTTCAGCTATTATCTTCTTTGATGTCAAAGTGGTTATACTGAGTAAAGTTATTGAGTCTTTAGTGGATGTGGTATTACAGGTCAAGCCATAGGCACCAGAAAGCAGCACTTGTTGAAAGTAAGTGAAGTGTAATTCCTGATGGTAGAAGATTAGTACACAAGGTTATGTACAACTGAAATAGAGAAAACTCAAGGAGGCAGCAAGTTATAAGAGAGAATTCTACCTTCATTTCCCAGGGCATTCTCATTGAACTTCTAATTCTAGGAAAAGTATAATCTTCTGAAGCTTTAATGATGATTCTGTTGTTATCTTGTATTACATTTTAAAAACTTTTAAAACACAGCAATAACGTTTTTGATCACTGGACCTGTACCACAAAATACAGAGTGGTATAATACAGGTTTCACACTGGATAGGTTGTTCTTAGTATTTTCTATCCAATACTAAACCTAATCTGAGCTTGTCCTACAGAAGTGCAGTATGTACTGTAATGTTACACGTTATGTCAGTTTGAAGCAAACACAAGTTTACGGACGCTGTGTTTGTGCAATGTGTATGTGGAATTTTTGGTATGACACCTTGGAGTTGTAGCATTAGACAGCAGATATGTTTTATCCTATTGTTTTACCATAATTCACTTAACTCTTGATTATTTTTTTTCCATTCTCTTTGTTACTTTTTTCTGATGCATAATAATAATTTCCTTATTAAAGGTCTTCTTGATGGCTTCCTTGGCATCTGACTGGAATGTGGAAAAGTAGGGTTGTTTTTTTGTGTGGAAAGTCAAAACACCAGTTACTGAATTATAGATAAACTACTGATTTACACACCAGCGTCTAACAAGAAATTCTATTCTATTTGCAGCGTTGCCTCTGGAGGTATTAATGTACATTTTCCGATGGGTGGTTTCGAGTGACTTGGACCTGAGATCATTAGAGCAATTATCTCTTGTTTGTCGAGGATTTTACATTTGTGCCAGGTATCGTAAATAAGTTACCTAGAGTGAAGCTTCTCTCTGTTCTAGGAAAGATAAAAAAGAACTTCATTTTTTGTTTTTTTGTTTTTTTTTTTATGCACAAGACTTTGTAGACTGTATGCACAGGCAGATGTTAAATCCGTATAACAAAATGTTCTGTATTGGAGAAGTTGGGTTGTTGGGTTTTTTTGGTTTTGCAGTTAGGCCACTAATGTGTAGGAGCATGTTATGCTTTTCTTTCCCAAGGAAAGTCCTATGTTATCTTCCTCACAGTGCTCACCAACTTTAGAGTATGCCAGTAATCAGTATCTTACAAGGGCTGCTCTGAAAGTAATGCCTCTTATTTTGGACATTGTGTTGGCCCATGACGTCAAGGGCAGATGTTGGTAGTACGGCTGTAAAGGGTGAACCTTCCTGCCACTATCCTGTTCCATTTTGTTGCTGTGTGACAGATGGCAACAGAGGGGCAGTCTGACAAAATGGTATGTGGCATGGAAGTGCCTATGAAGCAAATGAGTGTCATAGAATTCCTCCATGAGGAAAAAATGGCACCCATTGACATTCATCAGCGCTTGCTGAGCATTCATGGAGATCAAACACTGGATGTGAGTACAGTGAGGGGATGTGTGGAGTGTTTCAGCGTTGATGACAGTGACATGAAAGGCAAGCCACATTCTGGATGGTCATGAAGATATTTACTAGTGTGGCATGCAGGCTTTTGTTTGTTGCTGGCAAAAATGCATACCTAATAGTGATGACTACATGGGAAAACAAAGCCTTGGAGCTGAGAATTTCCTCTATCAAATAGTGTTTTTGTGCTCTTTTTATCTGCTGCAATTTCCATGGAAATAAATACGAGGCCTTCTATTCAGAAGAACCTATGTCCTTCACTGTTGTAAAAGTTGCTAGTAGTCTTATTTATTCTACCTTATTTGAAAAAGTTGCAGAATCTCCAAAATAGTGCTTCTTGCGTTGTCATCCTCATCTTGCTGCACAGAGAAATGCTAGGCTGCTCAAGTGTTGTTGTATAGTTGGCTGAAAATCACATTGTGTTCTTGGGCTTCCTAGGGAGGAGGAAATGGCTTTCAAGTGCTCAAGGATTCAGGCAATTAATGATCCCAAGTTATGCTACAGTATGAGCAACGGGAGATCAGGAAGGTTTCTTCACATTGCATTCAAACAAATAATGGAGTTTGTTGCTCTGATACTTAAAATATAAGGTTTGCAGGAAAGTTTTGAGTTAGAAGTTTTACTTTTTTCACTCATTTTTTTTCCAGAGATCCTGAAATCTGGCATCAAGTCTGTTTGAAAGTATGGGGCAGGAGCTGCAATAAACTTGTTCCATATTCTTCCTGGAGGGAAATGTTTTTGGAAAGGCCTCGTGTTCGATTTGATGGTGAGATTTACTTCTGGAAACATTTCATGTAACTGTGACAGAGGCAGCCAGGTGGATTTTGTGTTTATGGTGTTGTTAGACTTATTCTGAATTTATTGAGGCTGCCTGGTTGTGATCCTGGGCAGACTGCTCTAGGTGTTGCTACTTGAACATGGGATTTGGACCAGGTGACCTCCAGAGGTCTCTGCCAACCTCAGCCATTCTATGATTCTGAATTGGGCTTTTGAATCTGTAGACTACCTGTGAAGACAGGAGGAGGGTCTAGGGGACCAAAATA
>PPHD01031432.1:0-10067 GCA_002909625.1 Bambusicola thoracicus | reverse complement strand
TCCTTCCTTCCTTCCTTCCTTCCTTCCGTCCGTCTCAATTTTGATACATGCCTGTGCCATGTTGTGACAACCCTCACTTGATTTCCTGCCCTGCCTCGTGGAAGGACTGTGATTTATTTTATCTGTTACATCTATCACATTTGCAGGATGTGATCACATTTGTAGTCAAGGAAAAAAAAAAAAGAAACCTGGATTAGAGGTGCTGAAACTCCACCCAAACTTAATTTGAACTCACAGGCTCAGTCTTCCCTATTTATTTAATGCAGTGGTTTTCCAATCCATAATGTTAGAGATATACAAGTCAGCAGAAAGTTTGGCAATGAATTTTTGATTAGTATGTATTAGAAATGCAAAAAATAAGTGTAGCAAGCCATTGTGCATAAGTATATTTAATAACACCTTTTTTAAAAAAAATGGTTTTATTTATTTATTTATGGGATTTAGGATAAAATTGCTGGTGTATGTTTCCAGGAAAATCCCCAAATTTTGTTTCTTAGCCAGAATCCTTTCAGATTATTTCTTTAAACCAAATCCCTTTTCTGTCATGCAGATGGAAAAATTTGAAAGGAATAAAACCAAATATAAACTCAGCATTTGATAATACATGAAATACTTTTTTTTCTCACTTAACATCCCCATCACATTTGTATGTGGTTTCTTACCCTACTGTCCGAAATCTCTTGAGAGTTGAGAGCTGGCTATCTTGTGATCTGGAACAGGAACCAAAGTAATACTCCCAGTAAATTACATCTGAAGTGTTTACTGGAAAATTAGCTCCTCTTGGGTACTACAGAACTTTGAAGCCTTGAAGTGCCTGTGTTACAGAGATTAATTCATTTATCAAAGGTGGTAATCCTAATGAGGATGCGATGTACTACAGTGGTCTGGGAAGATGGGATGGTTTTTTTTCTGCTCACTGTGCCTAACAATGCCGAAATGTTTTTTCTCTGTCCATTTATGCTAACAATGCGCCATTCTGTACCTCATAAGCACTTAATTTATTCCAACTCTTGGGCCTGACCTGTAATCCCCCCTCTCCTTACCCATCTGACCCATCTGTGTTTCATTTCCCACTCATCAGCATCCAAAGAGCTAGGCCCAGGCCCTGTTTGGAGCCATTAGACAGAGATTGGCACTGTTCCCTCTTCCTGCACCACATCCTCTGCTGAAAAAAATGACCATCAGATCAGAGAACAGAGCCTGCTTTGTCCCTAGCAACCAAGATCTGGAAGCACTTTCAATCATTTGCACTCTATACCCACTCAAACGCATTAATGTGATCAACATTGGGCCTGTTGTGGGCATTTTTTCCAGCAAATAGCTTGCTAACATTCCAGGCATGTACTTCCCTGAAAACAAGACTGAGACAGGCCCCTGAATATTCAATTGGAAAATCACCAAGAGCAAGAGCTTAGCTTGGCACGGCTGGTGTTGATTCTTAATAAGTGACTTCCTAAAGCTGAGGCATGGGGCTTACAGCTTCAATGACTTGTTTGAAAAATATTTTGTAGGTGCCTCATACCACTTTATTTCCTGTGGTATGCGTCATATTGTGAGCTATTCTGAGCCAGGCTGTTTAAGCACACTAACATTTTTTTCCAAGATTGCGGTGTTTAACTAAAAATGTGCTTATACAAGATGAGCTCATAGCTATTAGTGCTGATGTAGTTTTAACTACTTGGATACCAATAGCCTAAGGCCTAAAACCTGCTGAAAAGGGGGAAAATCTAAGCAAAAAACACCTTTCTCAATCACTTAAGGGCTTTCAAAGATGAAGTAATGGGGAAAATATTTCAAAATTTAGCTTTTGTTGCTATAGGATCTTCACTATAGTAAATACATTTCAGTCTCATTAGAAAGGTTCACAATTCAAAGACTACTGATATGAATAGATAAAGAAGTTTAGGGCATCCAGTTAAAGTCAGTATCTTTAAAGTTTCCATCTGTGTTACACATACTGCATCAAGCAAAAGCAGCTTTGTATGTAGTTCTCTAGAGCAGCTGGATGGACTAGGTACATACTAATGTTTTATTCATTTGAATTGGCTTTCACTGACACTGCTACCATGACAAGGCAAATTTGATTTTTGTCAAGACACTCCATTGCAGGGGAAGGTGTTTGGCTGTCACAACACTATTGTTTAGTGACATGCACTTGTACAGCTCCTCATTCTCCCAGCTGAGTGAAGATGGCAGTATTTTGCATGAGACAGTTAAAACGTGAAGAGGTGGAATTTTTGGAGCTTACCTTGCTGCTGAAAAAGGGGTTTGAACAAATCTATGGGGTGTCTTTACAGAAGACCAAGTGCTTTGTTTCAAAGTCAATTTTAGAGAAAGTGCAGCTGCCTGGAACATATCAAGTTGTGTCTGGTATAAATTATTAAAAAAAAAAAAAAAAAAAAAAAAGAAAGAAAGAAAGAGGTGGATATCTATACGAAACTTTTAGACCATTTTTTCACTTTCAAGTCAAAAGCAGCATACGTGCTTGATCTCCACCTAGCAGTTCCCCGTAGAAGAGAGAAAATGAAAATAATCACAGAAGAAAAAAATGGAAATAATTTACAGTTTTCCAAAATATACTAAGTATGGAGCAATGGGAATGATAAATGCAATGACTTGCAAATAACAGATAATATGATCTTTCTTTTTAGCGCTATTTAAGAAACAGGAAGATCCAATTGGGTAACGGCCTACATAAAAATGCATTTGCTTGAACACAACTTAATTTCATCCAGACTTCTTTTTCCACACTTCGGTAAAAAATAACTGAGAGAAAATTTACAGTTAAAAATGTCAACAGGAATGTTTTACTGTTGGCATTAAAAGATCTGTTTAAAAATTCTATTGGTTACACTGTTTTTGTTATAAATGCATACATCTGAACTAAATTCAGATCCTTACACAGCATAGAACCTAATAGTTTCTTCCTGAATTACCTAAAAAGTATCCTATGTAATTCTAGCAACTTTGCCCACTCTTTTTCCGTGTACTCTGGGGAAATTTATGGTGCTCTGTTTATGTGGTAGTACTTTTTGAAAGTGTTAGAGTATAAGTCTGTGTCTCTTCATCAGAATCTTAGTTATGCAGATGCATCATAGGAGGCAAGAAACTAAATAGATCAGTGATTATACTCATTTACCCACCTCTCCTCATTTTTTATAAAGAATTTCTTGAAGTGGATTAAGATCTTAGTGAAATACAGTTCTAGCTATAGCTACCCACAAGCTCCCTGCAAAGTAAATTTCAAAGCTTCAAATCCATTTTAAAATACACTTTTATTTTTCAAATACATTTTAAAATAGATTGGTTTGTAACAGAAAATAAGTTTCCCAATTTAGAAAAGTGATGGGAAGAGAATGCATATAATAGAGTGTATGAATAACAAACTCTGTGATCAATTGAATATCTGATGGTAGATCTGGTAGTGTAAGTAGCATCTGCCATAGTGATGCTGAAGTTCTACAAGCATAATATCTGAGTTGATTTGAGTTTTTTCCCTTATTTGGCCCCATAACAGTGCTTTAATGTTTAACGTGGGCATAAATTCACTGTAGCCCTCAAGTGAAGACTATATTTGAGAACTGAATAGAATGCTTGAATTTACTCTCCAGATTTTTCTTCCATGATCAAGTAAAGTTCCACGTAACTTTCCTTCTCAGTGTAACGCACACAAAATCTCAGGAAACAGCAGGGCTTAATTAGGACCCTGGTTTATAGTTTCACCTGAAAAAATACATTTTAAAATCATATATGTTTGACTGTGCAGATTTTAGTCAATAAATTCTTGCTAATTAATCACATTAACAGCGCTCCTTAAAAGTTGAACCAAAATCACAAAACAAACCAAATACCCCATAAATAATATGTATAAAGAACCATTCACCAATGCATAATCTGTATGTCTTAAAATATTTACTAATGTTTATTCTTACTTTCTTCCTTTTTTCTCCCCCTCTCTTTCTTATCCTTTTTCTTTGGTTCTCTTTCTATCTCATCCTCTGTCTTCTCTCTTTTTCTTGTATCTTTCTCTTTCTCTTTCTCCTTCTCTTACTCCTTCTCTTCCCTTTCTGTACTTCCTTCTCCTCTTTCTCCCTTTTTCCTTCCTTTTTCTTTCTCATTCTCTGTAATTTGATCTTCATTTCTGCTCTTTTTTATTCCATGTCTTTTTCTTTTTTCCAGGCACTGTGCAAAAAGGTAACCTGAGAGAGAAATAAAAGTCCAGTAAATAAAGCTAAAATCTGGTTGTTGGTTTTGTTTGTTTTTTTGTTTGTTTGTTTTTATTGGCTCCATTTTTGGGAGAAAAAAAAAAGAAGAAAAAAAAGAAGAAAAAAAAGAAGATTGTTTGGTGATGTAACACTTTTCTCCTTCTCTCTTGACTTCAGATGCCTGTTTCAGAATTTTAACTACAAGTGACTGCAGCCACTCTCCACCAGACAAAAAGTAAAATGTAAAGAGAAATCTTATTCAGTGTTTTTATTGTCCTAGGATGCTAAAAGCAGTAATCCTCAGTGAAAACTGTGGCACTGAATGCTGCACTACGATCTCTGACTGTCTGATGTGGAGTTGATGACACAAAGGCAGGATTATTTTGAGCCTAACCTCTAACATAAAAAAGTAAAATAAATAAACAAACAGAAACAGTCTGGGCTTGTTGGGTTATCATTTATGACAGGGCTACTTGTTTAAAAGCAGTGGTGCAAAACCACAAAAAACAACATCACAGCAACTTACGAACTGAGAGACTCTTAAATCAAGGTATATACCTTTTTTGTCAAACTGCTCTGAATGAAGCATGAATGGCATCATAAACAACTTGTCGTACCTTCCTTTAGAAAGGAGAATATGATTCTTATAGTAAAATAATTTAGCAACTTTTGGTTTTAGTAGAAAGTCTGTTTCTTCACTGCATACAGATGTTGTTCTTTTTGATTATCCTGAGTCTCTTCTACCATAGGTTCACGGTATGTAGAGAGCACATTCTATTATGTACAAGTAAAGTCATTACTACTTCAATTTAAAGTGTTATGCTTAGAGAATTTTTATTGCCTTCCTAATATCATAGGATCATAAAATGCTTGAGCTGGGAGAGATCCTTAAATGTCATGCACTCCAACTCCCCTGCAATTAACAGGAACACTTACAGCAACATCAAATTGCTTGGAGTCTTGTTCAGTCTGACCTTGAATGTCTCCAGGAATGGGGTGTCCACCACCTCCCTGTGCAACTTCTTCCAGTACTTCCCTATCCTTATCATAAAAAAGTTTATGATAATATATGAACTTGGCATATGAATATTTCTCTGCAAATTTTTTTAATAGTAAAAATTCAGAAAATTATTACTCTAATTACTTCTGAAAACAAGAAATTAGTTATTTTTCATGCTTGCGATGCTGAGTTATTCTCCATTTTACACTGCTATTTCATCATCATTGTAGCTTTTTAAAACACCCATATTCTTCAGTTCTCCTCAGTCTTCCTATATTCTCTTTTAGTTTTACTAATTTTCCAGTGAGGATTTGGATCCAGGGAGTCTGCAAGATGTTTACAGCAAGGGGTGCTTCAATGATCTTGTGCAACCATGTCTTTCTCAGTCTATGCATATAAGAAACAACTTTGACATACAAAGTAATTACATGAAGACAATCTCTTTTCCATTACATTTACTATTATTGTCTAACATAAAGGCAAACAGTTGAGTGTTGCAATCAGGTTCCTCAAAGAATGTAAAAGATTTGAGGTAAAGAAGTTCAGGTATGATGGAAAAGCAGAGTAGCAAATAGAGTTGATGTAAATGACTCTCAGTCTGTGGCAGCAAGCTCAGCTCTAACTATTTATCCAGTACTAAGAAAAATTTATTCATTATTCTGTGGCCTAAATAAAACCAGGACAGCAGAAGGAATCAATGGTGGCATTTTCCATCTAAGGCAGAGAAAAATAGGCTTTGCTTCATATATTGAAGGAAAGAAAATTAATTGTAGTGATGATGTCAGGGTGAAAAGCTCATGATAAAATAAAACATGAGTTGCATCTTACTTGAAGCAATGAATTTACAGGAAAGAGAAGTATTCACTTGAGTACTAATTAAAGTGAGACTGATGACACTGCATTAACTTTTGCCAATAAGAATGGAAAATCCCTTTGGAGGAAAAAAAAAAAAACTATTAAAACAAACAAACAAATAAGACAAACCAGAATAATCTGAAGATGACTGATAATACTGCTGCATGCTGAGTTCTCTTCATCCCTTTAAAAAGCCACACAGAAAGCTTTCCCAAGGGGAATGGATCTTCACTGTAAGCAATAGGCCTTGCTGCATCCTAAGGGCACATATTTGAATAAATGCAACCATGCAGTCAGTGCAAAAAAAGTAACAGTGCTTTGGAGAGCGAAGAATGTTCTGAGTACAGCTATGTGATTTTACTGTATGCCCTGAATATAGTGCCAAGCTGAGAGAAATTTGAATTGTTCTTGGTCTGTAGCAGCATCTGTTAATATAATCTTTTGTTTGTGATATGGGACATATTTACAATTGGTTTCCATAGCTAATTACTCAAGGTTTTCATTTGTACTAAAACTTTCTGCTCTCCTCATTTCACTAAACTTTAATCTTTTGCACACTTGTTGAAAAATAGGCCAGGATTCAGAACATGAGATGGAAGTTGAGACTGAATTGGGACTGTGTAATCAAGCACAGTAGTATGCAAATTATGAGCAAGTAGAGAAGTAGAGTGGGGTAATCTGTGCTAGGAAGAAAAGCCTTATTAAAAACAGTGGTAGATCTTCAGAGACTGTGCTGGTTGGACAAGTGAGCCACTTGGTTCGCTTGCATAAATTAATTGTACATATTTTCTTCCTCAATATCGTATGGCTTCTGAATAAGTTCACTGAGATACAGTTCCTTTTCTGTACTGGTTTTGGAGTAAATACTACCACACTTTCCATTGCTTCAGTTTTCCATTGAAGATGATCAGATGCTAAGCATCGTGTAAAATTGCTTAATCTGAAGATAAATCCTGCTTGTATTCAATGTTTCTCAGAAAACAGTGTTTGTTTTACATTATGATAGATGCCTCAGAAAGACTGACCAGACATGTTTTAGCACCTGGGTACCCTTTCCATATACATTCTAAGAAAGAGGGCCAGGATAGAGCATCAGTAAAAGGAATTGGCCTCCAGTTTTCCATTCCAGACAATCAAGCCCAGACATTCTCTTCTGAGAAAGATCAAGCACAGCCACCCTAGTCATCTCCAAAATCCCACATTTCACACCATTTGATATCTTCTAAAAAAGAGGCATAAAATTTCAGACATACCTCTCAATCCATCCTTACGGTAGTCCTACCCATGTGCACTTTTAGCAGTCCTTTGCTGGATGCCATCAGTACTGTACTTTGAAAAGAATTAGAAGTGGCAATATTCGTATGTGAGAAAAACTAGGAGGATGTTGCCATTTCTGAAAGAAACGTGCATATGAGGTTCCCTAAAATAAATAAATAAATCAGATTTTCCATCTCCATATTCTTTTATGACACTAACACTTCTGTAATTTGATTCATTACAGTTGAGAAATTTCTAGAAAAGGATGAGTGTTAATTGTCTCATACAAATGCATATATGTCATTATTTTTATAGTGAATAACAAGTTGACTAACAGTACACAAACTTAACTTAAATAAAGATCTTATGTTTTGTTGACAACATATACTTTTTTTTTTTTAATCTTTCATGTGTATTTTAGTTAGATATCTTTTATTTGCTAATAAAGTCAGGTAGTTAAAACGTTGCAGACTGATTGGGTGTGACTTGCCCAGGAAATGTGTTCTTCTATAGCAAGACTGTACTCCAAAGACTGATTGACAGTGGTGTGATGCTACAAGATACCTTAATGTCAAAACAGGAAATATCAAAAAATTATGCAAGCTTGAAGCTTTTTTGTTGTTGTTGTTTGTTTGTTTGTTTTTTTAACATACATTCTCTCGAAAATTAAACATTAGTATATTTTTACTGGAACGTAAATCATACCAGTACCCCAAACTTAATTTAAGATATTCCTCTGGCTTACATATCCAGGATTTTGTTAATAATTATGGTCTTAAAAAAATTTCTGAAAATACTCATAGTTAAGAACTTTCCCTTTGGTTCTATATTTTTCTTTTTTCAGGTTGCTTCTTATAATCTGCAGTGGGACAAAGTTGCCAGTTAAGAGAACTTGCAGGTGAGAAGCCACATGCAGTTGGCAGCTGCAGAAGAGCAAACATGACTTTCAATCATGGCTGCAGATGTTCTTAGGATAGTATGTCACAATTCAAAACGAGAAGAAACATGAAATTATGAAATTATCAGGAAAAATACAGTTATTCATGAAGATTAAATACTTTTTGCTGAAGATAATAAAGAAGCGTTAGAGGAAATATTGCGTTAATAAAATAATTACGTTTCCATTCAAAAGGAAATCATTGTATCAGCTCTATGTAGCTAAAACAGCCAACACTATGAGAAAAAATTATGTATTACACATGTTAGGCAGATGCAGATACTTTAATATAGTTGCATTAATAGGCTCAAGACCACATATTAAATCAGTGCAAATTCTGAAAAGTTTGCTCAGAGGACAGAAACAGTACTGTATTCTGGATGTGTCTGTTACATTTTGACGGCAGGCACTTTGACTTGACAGTCCACTAGAAGCCTTCTCTTGGTATATGTCACTTAACTGGCTCTGTGCATCAGTGTTTTCAATTTCATTACCATTTCCTTAAAATACTGTATTCTTCTTTGTGTGACTATAAATCCTTATGTAAATAAACACATTCCTCTTTATTTCTTCCCATCTTTCCCTCCATCTCACATGATTCTGCAAAGCTAAATCAGCATTTTGTAGACTGTGCCTGAAGGATCATTTGCTAACATATTGCTGCAGAAATGTATGTCATGGCTTTCGCCTCATCCAATTCACATACAAGGGAGTATGAGATACTCCAAAAGATTTCATAGAACCTACACACATAATTCTCACAAAGTAAGAGTAGGAGATGGTACACAACCCATATTCTGGAGCAAAAATGCCAACAGAAGATGACCCAAGATCTTCTGATAGAAACCATGTAAACAAACTAAATAGAAAAAGATACGGTACTTTCTCTAGAGACAGGCAACAACCCATATTCTAGCAGAAAATGGCATCATTTTCAAGAGAAAAAGGTTATGATAAAACCTGAGGCCTAAATGATATCTGTCCCTTTATTCCCTTTCTCATGATGATATTCACCTTTGTTCACCCGTGAGGCCCTGTTTGACATTACACTAACAAGCCATTCTGCTTTGTGCTTCAGAAGCACTATATAAAGATGTTGCCCCTAAAGATAGGTACAACAACTTCTGTATTTTCTAGAAACTGTGAAGTTTCAGAATAAATGTGAGAAAGAAAATGAAAGAAAAAGAGAAATAAGGCTATCTTCTAGAGTTTCTCTCTAAAAAGGTACTGAATGTCTTAACAGACTTTCCGGTGCATATATTTGGAGGCAATTTAATAAATAGTCTCAATACAAAGGTTTTCTTCTGGCAGATTCTGGAGTGTTTTGCAAACAACATCCACATGATTCCCCTCTTCCACACTCTGGAAGCTGACAACATGGCTGTAGAGGCCAAAAGTGAGGAGGGGCTCAGGCAGCTCTCTCAAGTAGGTCTTGAGAATCACAGCAGGGAGATGGACATCTTCGTACTGTTGGAAATCTACCGGCACACCCATGTTGTATTTTTGCTGGACCTCCTTGACAACCTGTGTTCGCTGATCTCCGGAAAATCCCTTCTGTTGCGAGAGCATGCTTCTGCAAATGAGCAATGGTCTCTTTGACCACCAGGGGAACAGGAGACTGATCAGGGCTCTTCTCCTTTTTTAACTACATTTTTAACTACTTAGTGCCTTTCTTTTTCAGCATGCTTGTATAAGAAAGATTTCCAGCCTTTCCTGTATCTTTGAAAGAAAAAAGATATGAACCACACATTAGCAGTATATCAGTATATTAGCATTATAGCATTTGTGGTTGAGTGCTTTTGGCAGCAGCCTA
>PPHD01031431.1:0-10067 GCA_002909625.1 Bambusicola thoracicus | reverse complement strand
CCACCCAAGATCCTTTCTGTCGCACTGTCCCATCTCTGGCTTCATGCCTATTCATTGCCTCCTTCAGAAACCAGCAGGAGCACAGGCAGGGGCTGCTCCTGGGAGACAGAGCTCAGCCAGGAGCAGCACAGAGACCCAAAAACACAGAGTGCATCAATGCAGAATGGTGTGTCCTTGCTTCAGGTTGGATATCAGGAAAAATTCCTTCTCAGTGAGAGTGGTCAGGCACTGGAATGGGCTGCCCAGGGACGTGGTGGAGTCACCATTCCTGATAGTGCTCAAGGAACGTTTAGATGTTGTACTGAGGGTCATGGCTTAGTGGGAAATATTGGTGGTTGGTGAACAGCTGGACTGAATGATCTTGGAGGTCTTCCAACCTTGTTGAGTCTTTGACTCACCTTCCAACATTGCCACCGAAGCAAAGAAGCGATGCTGGGGCAGAGTTTCCAAAGGAGCAGGGGTAGGTGCCAGCATCAAGGCAGCAGAGACCCCATTGTCACCAGGAAACTTCTTTGTTCAGAGCTCATGTGATCAAAAACACAGATTCAGATGGGCCCAAGAAATTCACAGATCTGTGACAAATTGGTTAAAGCAAAAGGGATCCCAAAGGGATGCTGGCAGGGGAAAGTCTGTATGTTGTTTCTTAACAAAAAACATATTTTAACTTTTCTTTTTGAAGCAGTATTTCAAAAGTTTACATACAGCCCCTCAGCGTAAATGTTAGAGCATGTGCAACTTAGTGGGGGGAGGGTGGAAATAAATAAAATACAGTTTATCTGAAGTGTAATAAGATCTCTGGATTTAGACCAAGCAAAATATTTAGAGCTGCATTTCCCCTCAGCATCCTGTCTCAGCTGGCAGACCCAGGCACTCAGGCAGAGATGGGGTACTCCCTGCAAAGCCACCTTCAAACAGTGAGGGAACCATTCCCTGCCAGCCTGCAAGAGCTGCAAAGGAGCTGAAAGAATATAGGAGAATGTGAACCCCGTCACATCAGGGCTGTTCATCCATCTGACAGGCTCTGTCCCACGCAGTTAAAACAAATCTCCCATACTGGCAAGGCTTCCCTCGAAACATACACACATCAAGTGATCAGAGCTTTTCACTTTCTTGCAAAGTGCCTGTTTCCCAGCAGCTGCTCTGAAGCCTCTCTCTGATCTTGCTATTTTTGCATCCATCAAGACTTCAGTCTCCCGCTACTCCAGCAGCACAGTGCATGGGTACGGTTGGCCCTTTCGGCTGTCAGCACATCTCACCCTTTGTCAGCATCCTGCACATACCGTGCAGGGAATGTGGATGCACCGGGGTAAGGAAGGAAGTTTTCTATTTTAAGGAAAAAAAAAAAAGAAGAAGAAAATTGGCCAGGTTATTTTGAAGGATGCTTTTGCTTAATCCCTCCATTCACTGCAAGATGAAGCGTGTTAGGAACTGGGAAAAGAGTTTGCAGGGAAAAGCCAGGAACTACAAACGTGCAAGGCAAAAAAAACCCAAGGTGAGATTTCAGCTGTTGACAAACAGCTACAGTGTGAGTGGCAGCCAGCAGGCAAGGGAAGGAGTTGGTTTCCCCATGGACAACCACCACCTGGGAACTGTGCACCAGGAGCCTTTGTCTCCCACAGGACTGCCATAGGTCACAGAATCACTGGATCATCTAGGTTGGAAATAACCTTCAAGATCAAGTCAACCTTCAAGATCAAGATAAAGTCCAACCATCAAGCTGACCTACTGCATCCCACTGCTGCACCACATCCACACATCTCTCAAATGCCTCCAGGCAAAGGGATTCCACCACCCCCTGGGCAGCCCATTCTGATGCTGAGTCAGGTCCTTCGGAGCAAAGAAACCCGCACCCTCCACCTCATTTGAAAACTAGGCTTGATTTAATTGAATGCCAAGATTGAGCATCCAAATCAGCACAGTCCTATTCTTCCCCTCACCGGCTCCATCTTCCTGTGACATTTTTCTGTTTGGCTTAATTGACCCCTCCACTGGCCTCGCACCTCTCTGTCTCTGGCCAGGCCAGGTGTTGTACCCCCAGTGCTTGAACCCACTGGAGACACTGCCAGCAGTCGGCCTGGAGGTGGGATGGAGGCGGGTGCTGGCTGTCACAGGGTGCTGGCAGGGCTCAGAAACAGACATAAGCACACTAATTTTATGCTGCTGCCAGAAGCAATCAGCAGCAGGACGGTCAGCAATGCTGGCAAGTACCCAGTTGGTCATTATCTTTCAGACTCATCCTCTGGGATGAAGGCAGCAACCTTTATCTCTCTCTCTCGAATAAACAGAACATAAAACCGGGAGAGACTTCACAGAACACCGACAAACCTTCCAGTTTTCAGCCTAGATTAGTTCACGGTTAATTTATTCTTATTTATTCTTATGCAACCTTGTTTTCATTGCTTTTCCCTTCCCTGGTGTTTGCCCCTTTGAAGTATTTATAGACTGAACTCAGATCCCCTCTTTGCCTTTGCTGGCTGAGGCAAGCCACACTCTTAGGAGTCTCTAAGAAGAGAAATGTTCTATTTTCCTACCAATCTCCTAGCATTTCCATCCATACTATTGGATTGACCACGACATGAGGTTGGTTGTAGTTGCCTGCCAGCTCTCGCTCAAAAGTTTGGCAGGTGATGTCCCAAACCCACCTTTGTGGGCAGGGCCATGGCCAACCCTGCGTTGCTGAGCCCCACGCAGCCAACTCTTTCCCCAGAAAGGCCATACCTCGCAGAGACCTCCTCTCATTTAGTACCCTATGGGCCAGACATCCATCCTTCACTGGGACCAGAGTGCACGGCTGGGGCCCTTCCTTCAGCCCCAGCGGTTGGCACAAAGCACGCGGACCGTTTATTTTCCACTGCTGCTCTGCTCACACACCCCACCAGCTCAGCCCCTGCGTGTTTCATCTTTTCTCTCTGTCAGGAGCACTTACGGAAATTTCACGGTGATGAAAATCCGCAGTGATCAGCCGTGTTTGTCTGGGAAACAGCGAGCGGCAGAAACAGTCTAAATACTTTCAGGCCTCTGGCAGTTCACAGAGCAATACCCCAGGCAAAGAAAAAGATATCTTGATTAGAATAATTATAATTGTCTTTTTCTTCATTCTTTCTACAGAAATTCCAGGCTAAATTATCATCTAATTTCAGAGAGCTCCATGACCGAGATTATCTATGAGTCATTTGTAATTATGTGCCAGATTGTATTAAAGCATGAAAATACAAAGGTTTCTCATCAAATACTAAGAGGGGGGAGGTGAGAATCAAATTACATTGGAGCAAGATAACAGTTCCAGCCACTTTCTGATTCGCAGTGCCCAGCAAACTCAAAGAGAAAGGAGAAAAATCTCATTTTAATTATTGTAGAATTGTGAAAACTGAGAAATTACAGGAAATTCCAGTTTAAGGCCGACATACCTTCCTCTTCCCATGCTGCTCCAAAAGCAGTGTCAGGCACTATCCGACTCTCCCACTCTGGCTCAGCGCTAATTCCCATGGGAATTTCTATTGCAGCTTCACCCTGGGTCTGGGTTTAGCATCAAGTGGGTGACAGGTGCCATTGAGAAACAGCTCAAGGCCCTCCCAGCCAGGCTGGGAACAGCACACAGCCCTCGGTATGGCTGCGAGGTGGATTTTGGACAACCATATGGAAGCAAAGGAAGATAGAGGTTCACAGCATTCAGGATGTGGCTTAGCTCAGCTCACATGAACTTCACATTTCATTGATGGAGCCCCAGTTAAAGTCACACATGTACCAAAACGTGACACAACTTCAGCAATAAAACCACACTGTGGGAAATGCCAGAGAAAGAAGCTAGCAGCAGCACTTAACGTGCAAGGCAAGTAGGCCAGCTGCAGTCTATTCTGCACGTTCTTCAGACATCCCAAATTGTCTTCATTCCTCACAGAGTTTTTGCAATGCCTGTCACATGAGCACATCTAAATTACCAAATCTTCTCTTGGCAAATGACTTCTTTCAGGACGGGCCTCCATATAAATACCTGCTCTTGGACAGAGCAAATGGGACAACATGCCAAGGGTCTTTCTTACCAAAGAATAGTCAAGGAACAAATAGAGGATGGTAGGAATGGTGACAAAATGACGAATGGCGCCCATTTGCTACTTAATATTAGCATTGCTAATATACTTCCTGCTGGAAGTACACCTACACACTCCATATGCAGAGAAAGAGGAAGGCTTACCCTAATGACCCGTGCAATGCATATAGCTGCATGGCTTTTCCAAATCTGAGAAATGGCTTTTGAGATTAGATTAGGGAAATAATGCCTCCTTTGATGGGTGTTTATTCCAGATGTGAGTATCTTTACCAAGAGCCAAGCCCATGCCTCTGCGGAATGTGGTGTTGGTTGCTCACGAAGGAAACAGGCCGGGAAGAACCACCAAAGCCTTGAGATTTTGGGTTGGTTGTTTCTTGGCTTTGTGGGTTTTGTTTTGTTTTTGACAGCCATATTCCTACTTCCAACACGACCGCCTTATATTTCATAAAATTTAACATTGGTGGGAGAAGGAAGCCAAAACTAACCAGGCTGTTCCACATGATAGCCAAGAAGGGGCTGGCATTCTGCTGCCCTGCCTATAAGCTTCTCCAAAACATCCCTTGACCACAGCAATGGAAAGAGGCAAGTATCTGAGAGATGTAATATTTCTCCTGAACTGCATCACGTTAATCGCATTTCACTCTCCCTTTGCACCTCTGTAAATCACAGAGTAACTGTGGAACTCAATGATGTTACACTGATGCAAAACCACTCTCGGGAGGGAACCAGTCAGCATAAATCAATCCCTTCTATTTCCTTGTACATAATCTGGTGCCAAGCTCTGCCAAATCAAGGAGAAAACATTCCCAAGAATTTTCCAAAGGCAACAGCCTGTCTAAGCACAAATTTATACATCTGCCATTAAAGTTTTCTTTATCTCATTAAAATGACTTGCAAAACCATCTGCTTGCTAATAAAAGACTTTTTAAAGCTTTAATATGGTATTTTATAATGAAATATACCAGGGGGAAAACAGGACATGTACTTAGACAGAACAGCAACAATCTGCAGTTCTTCCACAGAAAGCCAATGGTGTTCACTCCCATGACTAATTAAAGAGGCTGAAGGCTTCAGCCCTTTGAACATTTCTTGTACAAATATCGTAATTCCTAAATACATACACAATTTTATTCAGACTACTCCCAGACACTGCAGCATTGCTGATATCACACTGTTTTCATGTTAAAAAAGGCAGATTTCCCTTTCATGTCTGCCTTCGTTCCATTTTGATAGCATTTTACGCATCCAATATTTATTACATATCTGAGGGATTCCAGTGGGTAATTTCACTTCTATAGACATTTCTTGCTGTCAGATACAATGACCACAAGGGACTTACACTCAGCCATACATGAGACTCAGTGGCACCAAATTCTTGCAGAGGAAATGAGGAATTTCAGGTTACAGCTTACCATAGCAGGTCTCTGTTGTGTTTGCAGCTTGCTCCTCCTCCTCTGGTGTGGGACATCCCCGGCTCTGTCACCTGCAGCAAACAGTGCCTTCACACTCCAAGTCTCACCACAGTTCTCCATCTGTGCTATTTTCCCCCTCTCTTTCTTGTACCATTCGACATCGCTGCTCTTCAGTAGTGATTACTCACTCCTGCTGGGCACAGAGGACTCCGCTTGGAAGGAAAGCTGCAAATCACAGCAAGGTGCAACTTACAGAAATGGAGGAAACAACTTGGAAGAAAAAAGGCGAAGCCACCTGTGCCTCCAGCCAACTTAAAATCTACCCAAGAAGTAGATAGCTAAGCTTGGCTGTAAACAAGCTTGAAATGATGCTGGCAGAGCCACAGCCTTCCTTCCAAACGTTGCCTATGTCCTACAATAGTTCTGTATTTATTCTCCCAATGTTTACCTGACATGTTATGGATGGCCACAACTGCTTATCTCCTGGGCATATGTGCTGTAGTAGTAACTGTGAATGAGCAGACGGGACTGATCCATGGGCTGAACACAGCCCTGGAAACCCAACCTACCTCTCTGCATAGTGGTATTTGGTAGGACGCTGGCTTCTCCTCACTCAAATCTGCAGCAGATGGGGACATATATGATCTCCTTATAGAGGTACCCACAGAGCACAATCACCCGAGACGCGGTCACTTCACACCACTATTATACCCACACGCAGACCCACAATTAGGGTCTGAGCTGGGCTCCTGTACAAAGGCTGGCAATGCCCCTATGGTCAGAGATTCTGCTTCACAGGCTAGAGGAGACTGGAAAATGTATACTTGCATGAATACCAAGCACACCAGCTAACAGTGCTTTAGATGGCATTTTATTAATGCAGTGCAGCCAGCTCCTCTGAACCAACCTAAAATATACAAGGAAGATCAAAAAGATGAAAGATGCTTCATCTTTCCGCAGGCAGCAAAACCCACTCAGACTCTTTCTCTTGGTGCTGGATAGTCCAGAAAAGAAAATACAATGATTCACACTGCACTGCCTTGCTGCTGGAGACCTCATAGCTTACGGTAGGTCCTTCTGATTTAATGCACCGTGCAGCTGTATCAAACAATTTCCCAGTGGCCCCATGTAAGAGTTTGCTTGGAAACAGTGAGTGGAGTTTTGAAACCATTTGCTTTAGCTGTATTTTACCCTGTGTCAACCCATGAATCTTATTTGAATTGTGCTGGTGTGTTTGTATAGACTCTCCTTTGGCGAGCTCTCAGCAAATGGGGAGGAATCAAAGCAGATACACGGATCTCGCCTGCTTCCCAGACACAACGCTGCTCTGAAGAATCATTATTCAATTACAGATATGTGTCGGAGTAGTCTATTACCACCTAGAGAGGGAAAGTTTTGACAGCTGCAGCCATCACCATAGAGAGCTGAAGAGGAATGCATTATGTGCTGCATGCTACAGCAGTATCGCCACTGAAGTTCCATTTTCTCATTTATTTTAACATCACCAGAACAGGTAACTCCACTCTGCTGGTTAATGAGGAAAGGCAGACTGATGGGCTTGACAAACAAAGTAAGAATTGGCTTTGGGCAACAGACTTCATATCACACCATTACTTACCCCGGAGCACTTTTCTCCCTGCCCCTCCTGCTGTTGGCACCCTTGGGACTGTCATTAATGGCACAGATCCTCAGCTGATGTAAAGCAGCAAAGCTTATTGCCTGATGCAAAGTCACAGGAACCAATTTACAGTGACTGTGCAGATCTATCACGGATACGTCCACGTGTCCCTTCGGTTTTATGAATCTTTTGCATTTTGGGGAACTTAAAACCCCTCACTACCAACAGACACCTGCTTAGGGCAGGGCTCACACTCTTCACACAGGACTTTTGCTTACGATGTTTGCTTCAAAATCCTGACCTGCAGAAGGGTACATAACCACATCCAGGAGCAGCACTTCTGACATAAAGGCAGATCCAGGAGACAACATCAGAGCAGAGGAGAGGAGCTGACGACCTGCCGGCCCCACCACCCAAGATGCAACTTCTCTACCTTTTAGTCTCCCTGCACAAATAGATTTTACCATTCTCACAGAAGAGCACTGAAAATCCCTTGGTAAGAGCGGTGTGGGTGCCATTTCTTTTCACTGCTTTGTTCAGATTCCTCTAATTTGCAGTACTTTTCTGGTTTTGAAGAATTGAGAAACCTCAGTAGGAGCACTAAGAGCAATAAGAAAGCATCCTTCCTGCAATTTTGCAATGGAGACAGATAATAAAACGCCCGCCGTCCCGGTGTCTACTGCAATGCCACTTACCGCCAGTCCGTACAGCAACAAACACAAGATTCAGACAAGAAGTCATTAAATCCTTTGCTGTGAGTCACGTGGCAGGCTGGGATTTTCATTTTGCATTTTTATGAAATGTATCTGCCTCCCTCATTGCCATGAAAATGCACAACGGTCCCAAAAGAATAAAACAATGAAGATGAAGAAACTCATCAAGTAAATTTGTTGGGCTGTAAGTATTCTTCCTGCCTCATTTCTCAGCGCTTCTCCATTCTGACTAAACAAACGCCACTCAACAAGACCACAGCCAGGCACCAGGGCAAAAAAACGTGGAATAACATCCTACAACTCTTCTAACATGTGTGTCTGGAGTAGGAAATGACACCACCTTTTCTGTTACAACATGTGAACCCAAACATAAGGACGTTATGACCTGCTGATGACAAATGAAGCTAATATAAATCTTCATAATATTTCAGCTTTGTTAACATTATTTTTCAGACCCTTAAAGGAGGCGTATTTGATGAAGGCAGTTGGGAGGACAGAATGGTTTTGGCTATGACAGCCTGATGTGGTAGGAAAGACAAAAAAATTACAGGACAAAGCAAATAAAGTGCACAGCTTGGGAAAGGCAGTAAATACGAGGCTGAGGCAAACAGTACTTCATTGCAATTTAGATATTACGATGGAGAGAGCACCAATGATGGACATCACTGGAGAAATTCCCAACCACCATTGGAAAGGATTGGAGCAGCTGTAAAGAAACTAAAAATAAAAACATCCTGATGTCAAAGAGAGCAAGACTGCACCTAGAAGAGATTAAGGGAATGCAGTAAGATGCTGGAATGAGGCTCGTTCAACATCATATCATAGAATCATAAAGGTTAGAAAAGATCACTAGGACCATCCAGTCCAACCATCCCACCATGCCCCGTCAGCAAATCACAGAATCATGAAGGTTGGAAAAGACCACTAAAGATCATACAGTCAACCATCAAAGCAGACCCATCATGCTCACTAAACCACATCCCTAAATCAAAACACCCCTATATCAAAACTACTGGTAACTGCTCTACTATATACTACATACTGCTTCCACAGTCAGTTAATTATATAGCTTGGTGCTAAAACCTCATTAATGTAATGCAGTTTACAGAAAGTATCTACATTTACCAGCAGAACAATTGCTTGTAAGAAACACTTACCTGATGAGACTTATCTTCACTTTCAGAGACAGAAGAAAGCTCTGAGTTAGAAATATTTCTTCCACTGTCAACCGATCAAAAAAACATTCACAAGAACAAAGACAGAAGGACCAGAAATTAGCAGAAGAGCACCACAGAAGAAGGGTTCTGCAAGGGTTTTACCTTTTATTTACAGCAAATATATTACAGTAAAAAAGAAAAGAGAAAGCTTAACATGACTGGAATTGTGGTTGTGTAAGGAAGATACATGTGCTTACATCAAACAGGCTTAGCTTCCCTGGCACTACCTGAACCAAATGCAAGGATTCAACACAAAAGGAAGAAACAGAACATTCATTAAGCAAAACTCTACATTAAGTGTACACACATCTGCGATGAGAGTTTCAATGCAACTCAAGGAATACAAACGAGCCATCAGGATGGCAAGGACTTTTTAGACCAATATGTTTAACCCTCAAAACAAGGCTGTCTGTCTGACACCATTTCTGAGCTGCTGAACTGAACACAGCGGTCTTAAAGAAATGTCATGGATGATGAAGACACTGAAAATACACTCACCCCAGTGAAGAATCCTATTATTTTCCTTATTTCTTTCTTTTTTTATCCCCACGATAAAAAGATTGTTAAAAGGCTGCATGGCAGACAAGCTGGATGCAACAGCTGGAGAATTTTGCCCGTCAAGCAAAGTGACTTGCAGCAAGAGACATGCCTTATGCAAGAAAACCTATCATCTACAGCTTGTGTGAGTTCAAGGAAGAAGACCTAGGGACAACAGATGTTGAAGCCCTATAGTCTATCTTTGTTATAATCAGAATCCTGAAAAAAGCAAGGTCCAAATGACTCCAAGAAAATAAAGGCTCACTTACATACAACAAAATAGTTCAGATACATCAACAGTAGTAAACAGAGTTAATGCAGTGTTAATCTTTTTACATTTTAATGACTAGCTATAAAAACAGAAACTAGCATGTTCTAATCTGTTTACATTTCCTGAGCTTAGTTAAATCAAGAAGGAATGAACATTATAAAAATCCCGGTAAGTCACCAATAAATTAAAAATATACATAATATAATATATTATGAGAAAAGGTTGAGGGGACTGGGCTTGTTTAGCTTGGA
>PPHD01031428.1:0-10068 GCA_002909625.1 Bambusicola thoracicus | reverse complement strand
GCTGGTGGAAAACCTAAGCTTGACTGTAACTATGAGCCACACTTAGCAACAGCAGCGAGGCTGGACACTGTTGAGGATCTTATCCCTTTGTAACTGTAATGATATAGTTAAGTTGTGTGCTCACCTCTCTTCCTCAGCCACAGGAGAGGCTGGCTGTCCTGTTAATTTGACCCTGAAATTCAAATCGCTGCTTCTCATGAGAAGGACAGTGCTTTATCCTCCTGCTTCTGTTGTCGTCACTGTTTGGTCAGGTGGCTAAGAACCTGGCTCCCCTCTTCACCCCTAGTGCCAGAACCACTAGAGGAAAGGATGCAATGTCCTACCAGTTCACAGCAAGTTTTTGGACGAGCTGGTGTGCTCAGTCCATCAGAAGAAGGGGAAGGAGAAACAGTGTGCTTTTGAAAGAGGTTTGTGGTAAATGCAGCTTGTGGATGGCCAACGTCCAAAATACAGCTCAACAGTAAGCAGCCAGAATGCTCAAGCCCCATACAAAGAGCTTACAAAGGATGTTGCTTCTCATCAGCATTTAGATTGCTGCATGAAAGCATATCAGGATCAGAACATAAGTTGCTAAGGTCTGGCACAGAACTGTACTGTGAAAAAGGCCAAGCAGAACTCTGGAAAATATCTTTAGACCAAAACAGACAGTGAAAACTTCAGACAGGATATCTGAATGCCTTCTGGATGTTTGCTCAGTGCTGCTTCTGAGCTTTGTATTCACTCTCTCCATCTATAGAGATGAGGAGTCCTTAACTGATAATAGCACTTACGCATTTCATCAATGATGCTAGAATTAAGACAAGCCATGAACTGAAAGTGTAATCCCATCACAAGAAAGCTTTCATGTATAAAATACACCAGGAGAAAGCTTTTCTTCCAGAGCAGAGTGAACCACACAAATGCACTCTGAAAGAGCATAATTTGTCTACAGCACAGTTTGCCCAAACTGTGAATTTTTCATGAAGAGGTTGACCATTTTTCTTGCTGTGCACAAACCTGGGGTGATGACTGTGCACTGCAGATGCTCAACAAGTAGCAGTAAAAAGGCAGAGCTGGCTTGCTTTTCTCAAGCTCTATGCTGTCTCAGCTGAATGATGATCCCTGGAAGGGTTATTACGTTGCTCTTCGAAGGGCTTTCTAGGCACTACCTTTTATAAGTATATACTGCAAACAAGCTCTACTTACAGGTGAACACTACCAATCTGGGTCCAAATGTTTACAAGTGTCTGACAAGCAGAGCTTAATAAAATAAGAACTGATAAGGTCAGACGTAATTCTTATCTGCTGACTTTCAGTACTTTGCAGGTATTTACGGTGACTAGGGTGGTGTTTGCATAAGCTCCATTAAAACATGAACTTAAACTGTGCAGCGAGCTATTGCACAGTAGCTGTAGTTCACTTAAGACAGTGGATAACATGAATCATTTAAATTAGGGTCTGTTATTTGGCACGGCATCACTGTTTTCTCCCATCTCACAATCATCTCCCTCCCCATCACTCAAATCTCACTGTTTCTCAGAGGTTTGTATGAAGGACATGAAACTGCAATACAGAGGGCCAAATGGGATTCCACTGGTGAGTGGGAAAGTGAGATAGGACTGAATAGAAAGTATCTATGATATGGGAAGATAAGCAAAACGGCTCATAAGCAGGACTGTTGTAAAGATCAGTGATGATAGTTAACAGCATTAATGGCTGAATTCTTGTTACGGTTCAGAGTTAATCCTACAACTGACAATGAGCTGAGGTCAGTCCTTAAATCACAAAATCACCTCAGGCTGTTTGCAGACTAAGGAAAAACACTCAAATGTGCTTTGTTGAGTAAAGAGTAAGACAACTTCTGAATAAAACCTGCCCTATCTGTTTATCTTACCCTAATAGCTGCTCCTATCTCCTGTGACCAGCACATCAACCTCTGAGTAATTATCTTGGCTGCAGAAGGGTGGTTTCCAGGTATTACTGATGAGTACTTTCTGCTTACAGCTGCTGGCAAATTGATAAAACTATATCTGCATTAGGTCGTACAATCTCACGTGTGGCAGCTGAAGACATTAAAATGACCACTGTTTTCTCCTTTCTTCCTTCTACAGCACAGGCTGTAAATATACACAAGCCATCACTGCCTCTCCCATCACGAGGTAACCATGACACCGTCCACTGACTGTATTAAGTGCTCCCAGGAACTTGATTATTTCTGCACTGTCTTTCAACGGTTGTGCAGTCTGAGAGCACATAGGAGAGCTGACAGAAATACAAACTAACAATAACAGCAGTGGGATCGGCACACTCCAGCTCTCAGGAAGCACTCATTCCTTAAACCGTGTCAACGTCTTCAAAAATGCTGAAATAGTGCCGCTTCAACTCACAGTCCCTGCAGACTGTAATTTTAGGATGTATTATCTTCATTCTATTCAAGGATGAGGATCTAGATGCCATAAGGGGCATCTCCTTTATGTCTGCAGAACTCGGGACCAAAAGGCACAAGCGGAGAAGATGATCTAGCCAACACCCAGACCTAAAAGGAGTTAACCAGAGTGCCAGTGGGCAACCATACAGGTGGGTACTGGGATATACAGATGCTGCCACTGTAGCACAGCTGTATCCATTAGGCCAATGAGGTGCACAAGAAGAGCAGCACGCGCTCAAAACCTGCTCCGGAGGCAGCATAAAGGCAGGAGAGTAAACATCACATAGAGAAACAGCAGGGAAACGGGTAAGGTTTACCAGCAATCACATACTTCTTCAAGAGGAACGTCAAGGTCACCCATCTGGGTTTTGTTATCTGTCCTCTGTGCCACAAAGACGTGTTTGACACTTGGACAGTTCTTTACAGCTTCATCCACCGTTGTCTTCAGCTCTATGATTCGGCCTCCCCTGACTCCCTGGTTGTAGGTGATAACTGCCTTGCATTCAGCTAAGAAGAGAGAGGAACAGCAAACATATCAGCCTGTTTTCCAATCTGTACATGGCGAGCAGATTAATTTTCTTCAATTGGATGTCATTAGTTTGGGAGATGATGTATATAGTGCAACGTGCATTCAGAATTTGCATGAATCAAAAACAGTGACTGATAAAAGCACATTAAAACCCGACACACACAGAGTAGGGGTAGCAGGAATCTCCAGAGCTTATCTAGCCCGTCCTCTCCACCCCAGAGCAAGGCTGGTTCCTGTTAAAACACTGCTGACAGTCTAATCTGCCTAAAACACTTCAGTGTGGGGTATTCTACTCCTTCGCCAACAGCTTGCTCCAATGTCTGCTATGAGAAAGTCCTTCCTAACACTTGGCTAAGTATCATTCACTCTAATTTAAACCCATCAGTTTCTACTTGTCAACGTGCAGAACATCCTTCCCAGTTACATATGTTAAAAATGCTCACAGCTTCTCTAGGCTGAAGCCAGTGCAAAGCTTCCAACAACTCCAGTAGGCCTTAGTGAGCAACCACCTCCTTTACCACTTTGCCATCCTCTCTTTAGGACTGCATATAACTGTCCATTCCAAATCAAAGGGCACTAGACTCAGCACCCTCTCAGAGGCATTATCCTGCCCTGAGATACTTGCAGCCTTCTAAAACTCAACTATACCTTGGTGGGAAACCTCTTAGAAGCCACAGCACATAGCAACACTCTGACAGACCGCTTCGAACTCTATCACACTACGTTAATCACAGAGCTCCATAGAAAGATGCAGAAAAATGATTCTTTAGTCTACTGTCTCCATATAAGTGGCCAAAAGTGAGGGATAACCAAAACGTGTGTTTAATCTGAATAGATTTGCTATAAATTAAAAACAAAGAAACAAACAAAAAAACAGCATGAAAATGGCTGTTTAGTCATAAATAAGCTGATGTAACTGCTAGAACATGAGCCACTTGCTATTCTGTTCTTCTGCTGCTGTATTTTCAGCATTCTCTTTAATCACACTACAACTGCTTTGGGTTAAGAACAGCTCTCTGTATCAGTACCATGCCTAATGGAGTGGGAGCAGACTGCCAACACTTCGCTGCTGTACATAAACCACAGGATCACAATCTAGACTGCAGAGCTAGCACTCTCCATAAGGATCAGAGAAGCACTTCAACTATGCTTCAGAAGAACAAATCAGGCCACATTCCTAAGCTCTGGCTTTCCCTCCAGGTTCACTGTTGCCTAGAAGTAACCCAGAGCAGAGAGAAAGTTAAGCAATTTATTAAGTTTTATATTATAAAGTAAGGCCAAAAGATATTTCCACTAAGGAAAAGGCTCTTCACGGTACTTTGTAAAGGAAAGTGGACTATCCAGCCAGCTGAGAAGGAACCTGTTCTTCTGTCAAGAAAACATAGAATTTGGACAAAGGTGTACTGTGGACTGTGTCAAGCCCCAAAGGGGTTTGTTCCCCAGTCTGCAGCTACTTACAGTCCATGATCCTTCCAGCTAAGGACTCTGCGCTGAATCCCGCGAAGACCACGGTGTGAACAGCACCAATCCTGGCACAAGCCAGCATGGCTGCCACAGACAGGGGGGACACGGACATATAGATGGCGACCTTGTCCCCTTTCTGTATCCCATATTTCTTCAGGGTGTTGGCAAGACGGCACGTCAGATCCAGAAGTTCCCTGCAGCACAGAAGACAAAATGGAAACCGCTGTCAAAAGATTCCCAGCACTGTTTACTTTCTGTGAAGGAACTGCTAGAAACTGCTTCGTAGCGCATGGCTTTTAAACCACAAGGGTAAACAGTACTTTTACACGCCTAAGGAAGAAAAAGAGAAGTGAAACTCAGTCCTGAGATAGGCCTTAATGCGGTAGATTTCGCAAGACTCATCAAAGCAGTATTGTCAGTGATTTGAATTCTTCAGTTGGTTGTCTCAGCCTGCCACACCACCAATCTGAACTGCCTAGCAGAGCTCGGGTATTGCCCTTGCAAGAGTAAAACCACGGCGGCTTCTCACATAAAGAAGCTCAGAACACGGAGAACAGGAACAAAGGCTCAATTCACAGCATTTGCCACTGCAGCCCACTCACTTAACAGCAGAAACATTCCTCTGTGCAACAGAAACGCTGTTTGCGGACATGAAATTGCTTGTGTGTTTCATCTGATGTCTGCACGGAGGATAACACAATTGCAGGCTCACCTGCAGTCACTGTCATGAACTGAACAGCTCTGTGTTTGCAGCAGTATCCCCAGAAGCCAGGGAAGGGCAGGGTGCAGTGCTAGGTGAGGAGCACTGCCTGGTGTCAGCTATCAGCTCCAAGAAGAAGAATCCCAGAGTATGGCAGGAAAAGCTGTCCTCTGGGTCTAGGAACTCACTGAGCACTGAGGCTCAGAGGAGAGAAAGAGGTTCTACTCCTGAGCACAACCGTCTACAACCTGTCACCTGCAGATGCTTGGGGTCTGCAAGCTATTCCACCAGGGACTGTAAGAACTGTAGCAAGTAAATGGATTTGGGGGCCCCATACCCAAGTAAACAGCGAAGTATGAACCTCCCAATGTATCCTTATCTTCCAGGACTGGTCTTAGCTGTGAAAAACAAGCAAGCAAGCAAACAGTTTTCAGCTGGTGGCTAAGCTGGAAATAAAATGAAATGTTGTTCTGGTCAGTCAAAACTCGTTTCCTTTTTAAAATCAATGCATGTAGGAAATGGGCACAGTCCAAGAGATCCACTTTGGAAGTGTCATTAATGAAAACAAAGGCTGAGACTAACTTAAGGATAAAACTCCATTTGCATTGCAGGGGCAGTGAAGCAGCACAGCCAAAAACAAAGTACAAAGAGAGATACAGTGATAGCTGAAGAGATACCACCCACAATTGTCCTTCAGAGGATGAGGAAAATGAGCCTTGAATCCCAGCCACAGCAATTTGTGTTATTTATTTTAAGGCTATTCTTGTAGCATTCCATAAATAGATCCCTCCTGAAGCACAGTAACTCAGAGTGGTGGCAGACATGCTCAGTGTTAGGGTTCATACCACGCAGTACCTGGTCTCTGGCAGCAGCTACCAACAGCTGCCACAACAGAGAGACTGCAGCCCTACAGGAGGGTGATACGGAGTGGCTTTACCCCGAGTTTCATCCTCATCTTTTACAACCAGAGATCAACGTAACTCTGAAGTACCACTCTCAGTACCTCCTTCCAAGTGCTTCATGAGCGTGCACAGCCCTACTAACTACCTAAGGACGCGGCCTGCTAAGCTGCATTTATTTTACTTGCTATTACTAAATTCATGAGCCGATCTACTTCTGCTGCAGGGAGCAGGAAGTGCAATAAGCCCCAGATAGGGAATTGTGAGAAAGCAAAGTAAAAAACACTTTTTTGTAGCAGAACACGGAGCAGTGCTTTCAGAGCTGCAGCCTCTTTCTCATGAACAGAAAACACCAGAGAGCTCTGGGTAGGGTGTCCTTTCTGAGCAGCTCAGAGGTTCACTTGCTTATTCAGGGCTTGGAGATCACGACAGCAGAAACTCCTTGTATTTTTTAATTATTAACACAAATTTAACATAAGTCTTTATCCCCAAATCTACCTGTTTTGCCTCATCCTTTGTGCTCTGAAAGGCACAATAAAAGGTCGTGTTTTCCTTTGCTCCTCTGGAGGTGCAACGCATGGAGGAATGGGCACAAAGGCAAAGAGACAGCAAGACCAAGACCTCCATCAAAGAAACAAATCCCAGAATATCAGCTGTGTCTTCTGGCTCCTACAGCTGCAATCCTGACTTCGCCTCCAGCTCCACAATGGGAGTTAGCAGAAATGCTGTATCAAGAATGCTGTCCTGGAATTCCTCACTGCTTCATGCACTTTTTCCTCTCCAAGGGCAGGCAATTACTAAATGTGAGCAGGTTACACTTTTCCAGCACTGATCCTAGGCACATTTCAAGATGGAACAAGCAGGACAGTGGAACACTGCATGGACAGTGCCCTGCAGAATTGGGTGGAAGGGACCCATCTTGTTCCAGAGAACTGAACTGAGCAGAAGCAAACTTTGCCTTTATCCTCCTCACATGCTGCTGTTACCCAACTTGGCGCTGAGATTACTCCATCACACAAAAGGCCAAGAGCAATTCTGACATCCAGCACTGCCCCACCTTTGGCAGAAAAGCAGTGGCAGTGCCATCCAGAATGGCCAGCCTGTGCACAAGAAAGGAGTGGCCTCCCACTCAAACGCTATGGGTGTGTTGGAAGCACAGGACATCTACCCAAAACACACACCAGCTGCTGATGCATTAATGAACATGAGCAGGGAAGGTGAAAATTACGACAGATGGAGGGCATTCTGGACTTGCTCTCAGCAAAGAAAATGTATTTTTCACCTAAAAATGTGGACAAATTCAACCTATTCATTGTACTGCAGGTGTAAAGGTAAACAGCTGCTGAATATGAAAGTCACATAAACGCAGCCAGACAAAAAACCGATAGAGAAAACAAACTGGAAAGTAACAGTATGTCAAACAGATCTGTATCGACCCTGGTCTTACTTTGCCTCTACAGAGGTGCAGAAGTTCCAGTGCAGGCTTTAAGCACCACACGCAAGAGTTCTGCAGAGCGTGTGCCAGGAGGACATGGGAGCAGGAAGAGGCTGGGTTGCACAGAACTCCATCAGCAGTGATGACGCCGCTGCAGAGCTGCTCTCCTCCTGACCCACGGTTTGCAAGACCTCAGGAATTAAGCTTGCCAGGTTCGCTCTGGCAGCCTCGCTCCATGTGAATTAGCTGGAAAGCGACTCTTGTAGTTAACCAAGCAATTAGGACTTATTTATGTTTCTTTATCTTTTTATGGTTTTATGACGCTAACGCAGAGAAATAGAGGGCTGGCATGGTAACAGAGGCCTTGAGAAGTGGGCACATGGGATGTGATAAGCACAGGGTGGCAAGAGCCAGAGCGCAGGCTGGCAGTGCTGGGAACAAGCTCATTGATCAGCAGCAGAAACACAGACCTGGAGCTGGGCAAAAGCGGTGTCAGGGAAACACACAGCATCTCTATCTTTCTCTGAAGTAATTAAATCTAGGCTAATACAATCAGGCTGTTAATGTTTCAGTTATTCTAAGAACAAACTCTCGGCTCTCTGTATGTAAGGATTCTTTATGTCCACAGACAAGACTTTGTGTGCTAACCCTGTTCTCTTCCAGAGACTCATCACATTTTGCCCCTTGGCTTCTCAGTACAGTGACTGCAAGACTGGCCCTCCAGCAACACCAGCAGATCACTGCTCAGGCCAGGAGCTCTGCTTCACCTAACAGATGCAGCACTCCTCTCTGATCTTCATGATATCCCTGTTTGGAGAATACCAGACTACATTTCTCCCACATCCCTCCCCAGATACAGTGGCGCCTGTGTTTCCAAAGCCCATTGCTCAACGTCTGGAACAAAAACTCCAGTAAAAACTCTTCACTGACTGACACATAGCAGTCCTCTGGCACATTTTAGAGATGCCTGCCTGGCAGAAACATTATTCCAAGAAACCTGATAGTATCTTTCAGTACAGCAAAACAGCCCGCGGCTTTCTAAACAAAGGAAACTCGTTTTTTTTACGTCCAAAATACTGCATCAGGACCTTCTTTGGGAAGCAGCCTTCCTGCTTGTTTACCCTGGAGAAGAGAAGGCTCTGAGGAGTCCTCATTGTGGCATTCCAGTACTTACAGGGAGCTTATAAACAGGAGGGAGACTGACTTCTCACATGGTCTGATAGCAATACAGCAAGGGGGGATGGTTTTAGACCAAAAGAGGGAAGATTTAGGTTAGATGTTAGGTTAGATGGTTTAGGATATTAGATGCTTATTCAGAGGGTGGTAAGTCACTGCAACAGGTTGTCCACAGAAGCTGTGGTGCCCCATCCCAGGAGGCATTCAAGGCCAGGTCAGATGGGGCCCTGGGCTGCCTGAGCTGGTGGGCAGCAGCCCTGCCCATGGCTGGGGGTTGGGGCTGAGTGGGCTTTAAGGTCTGTTCCAGCCCAAATCATTCAGTGATTCTATAATTCGAGACATCTTTCTAGTATATCCAATGCTGTATACAGGCTTTGACAGTGCCTGCTTAAGTTAATAGATCTAGCACAAGCCACGTTCCCTGGCTTCTCCGTCCCAAGGCTGGGTTGCGTACTTCTTGAGTCACCAATTTATTACATGGATCTATAGTTTGAATCAGATGGGAACTGTTTAAAAACTCGGGTCAAATGCACCAAATAGATTCAGCTTTTAGTTTTAAGAGGAGATCTGGACATCTCTCATCCCAGCAGCCTCACCTGGCCTCCTTTTTATTGCTCGGTATGAATTACTGTGGGACAGCTGAGTTCAAAGCTGTCTCTATACCTCATGATCACGGTGCCAAGGATGCTGCCATTTGAGATGTAGGTTCAGTTCCCCTGTAAGCAAACCCCATCTCTTCCTCCTGGGTCAGTGCTCTGCCCAAAAGGATAATACACAAACCTACCCACTGCTCATTCAATTTCTGTGAACAGCACCTCAGTTTAACGCTCCATATTCCTCCCTTTTTGGTAAGCAGTGAAAACACATTTATTTTTTCACCAAAAGGTTCACCTGAAAGCTGAACTTGGGAAGCTGAAGCAATACTGGGGAGAAAGGAAACAGTTTGCTGCCAATGAGAAACACCTCCCACGCTACATTGCCTGGCAATACCCACATGGCTTCCAAACACCATCCCCACTATAATTGCTAACAGTTTCAACTACTTCATCTCTGGTTCAGAAACCCCCATATCGGTGCCTATTAAAGGTGTCGCTGGGATGTAGCTAATGAAGACATTCAATCATTCTTCCTCAGCACATCCTTGCATGCTGAAAAGCTACCTGAGAACCTCATTTCTGGCACCTCAGCTTTGGCTTTCCTCTCCCTACTTCACATTCTGTATTTGAACATGAGTCGGCAGTGTGCACTGGCAGCGCACAGAGCCAACCATATCCTGGGGTGTATCAAAGGAAGTGTGACCAGTAGGTTGAAGGAGGTGATTCTGCCCCTCTACTCTGCTCTTGTGAGACTCCACCTAGAATACTGCGCCCAGTTCTGGGCCCCCCAACACAAGAAGGACATGGAGTTGTTGGAGTGGGTCCAGAGGAGGGGCAGGAAGATGATCAGAGGGCTGGAGCA
>PPHD01031427.1:0-10068 GCA_002909625.1 Bambusicola thoracicus | reverse complement strand
CATTTAACAAACAGAAAATGAAAGTACTCAGAACATTTGTGCATATTTAAAACTATTGAGAACTTCCTTCAAATACTAAAACAAAAAAAGGACATAATCTGATAAACCAATAATCAGGTAAGTTAGAATATGATGCAGTTAATACTCAGCACCCTTTTATGAAACGCAGTGCTCAGCAGTCAGTACCGTTGGGGATAAGCTCGATGAATCTTCTGACTGAAAATTAAAAGGTATGGAACAGAATTTCTACAAAAAACCTAGACACATGAACAGTTTTCCTTTGAAGATATTAAGGAGACAGACATGAGTTTACCAGAAGGACAGAAAAGCTGTTCTAGGCTTTCAACTGCCCAGACATCCTTCACTGAATTTACCGACACCCCTTATGCAGAATTATAGTTTTAATTGTCCCAACTGTAACCTCTCTTTAGTTTCTTCAAAACTGCATCACTGCACAGCTGTAGTAAAAGGGCTGTTATGTCTGTAACTCACTTAAACATCCCCCTGCTCAGTTCCTGCTGCTCCAGAAATAATTGTCATTCAACCCATCAAGAAAAAGTGGTTAACATTCATTTATGCAACCTTTTCAACTTTGGTATTTCTGGCTCAGTGGAAATAAAACCTGCTATCAGGTTGGAGAAACAAATGTCCCTCATAAGCAGAAAGAAAGCAAGCTCTTGGCATAATTTCAATTATATGTAGCTTGTAGTGTTCTGAACAAAGCTACCTAGCAACTTCCATCGGTCATCAAAACTTCCAAGCTGTTAAATACATAATACAATACTGAATGATGTACACATTACTGACAGCTGACACATTCACATTAATAATGAACACTTCATTTTTACAGCAGCTGTTAAAAGTTGGACATTTTCAAAGTTACACAAACACCAACAGCTTTTCAGCTTAGGCAAATCAATACCAACATACTCAGTAAGACGACACTATTGGCAAGATTCTTTCATAGAGAGGGAAACCACAAAAATCCCTAGAATGAGAAGCACATAGTACTGATATAAAACACCCTAAATTAAGCTCTGAGAGAGCAGCAAATCTACTTAGGATGCATTTTAGTCACTACTACAAACAAGCGAGAGTACAGCTGAGATCAGAAATAAAAGGTTTAAGATAGTACTCTTTTAACAATCTAATTTATCTCTCCAAGATCCGAGAGGAATGATTTTTAACTGCAATGAAAGCAGCTGCAGGACTTCTTAAAATTACTATTTGCTGTTAATCTCAAACCACTGTTTCTTAAGCTGTTTAATATTGCCATGACTTTACTTGTATGCTGCAGGCTGAATTTACTGCTGAGACAACTAATATTTTTCATATACAGTATACAACACAGACACTTTAAGAATAGCACAGCTGTAGTGAGCTGAAATATAAAGCAAGCTTCAGGTAGCACTACTATACACAAAAACTGGATAAATGAAACCAAAGTGTTCCCACAAACATCTTTCACAGATAAATTTGGGCACAAAAATATTCTGCGCAACTCATCTCCACAAAGATTGAGGAAATACTGTAAGGATGCTACACAGTCAGTGTCAGAAGGTAAATTGTTTTCCTGTCCTGTGAAACAGTTCAGATTTACTGAGTCTCATTTTCTCCATAAAGATAAGTCACAGAAATGTTCCACCGAGTAGGAAAAAGTAGAAAGGAATGTAGAGAATACTTTACTTAAAATAGACAAATGTCCACTTCTTACAGCACTCTCCTAGGATGCAAGAGACTGAACTCTTGCCTTACTCAGGTCAAATGCAATCACAGTGTTTTCCAGCTTGCCACATGCCTGATGTCTGTCCTAATACCTGCGTTACTTTGATACCTCCTCTTGCTTTAACCAAATGACTACAATAACCATAATGATTGAGTTTTAAAGGGCTCTCTCATCTCCATGAATGCGCTGTGTTTTTGTCCTTTAATTTTTTTAATCCAGAAAATTTAATATGAATTTAGAGGGAAAAAAAAATGAACTGTAGCAAAAAATGTTTCATTTCAAGACATCCATATTTTCAAAGGAAAGAATGGTTCAGAAATTTCTAACAAGCTTTAGCCAAAATGCTTATTAACAGTTCCTCTCTGTATGTGAGCCATCCCATATTCACCCTGAGAAAAATGAAAGTGATGCTTTCAAGTATTTTTCAGGACAACACTTGTCCATAAGAAAACATATGTTCTGCACCTGCAAAAATAAGCTTAATACATTATATCCTGCCTATTACATGTGACTACTGTGCCCATGCATAAATTTGACCAAAACAGATACATGCACCTTACATGTATAAACTGTATTTCAGCAGTTCACCACAGCTACATGTTTATTTAATGCATTGAGTAAGAAAGGACACAATACACCATCCTCCATGGATTATGTCAGTAGAATAACATCTCTCTGCATGGTCAGCTATCCTAATCCATCTCGTAGTCACTCTAAAAGCTTGAGTTTATTTTCCAAGGCTTAGGTGTGTGTAAATGTTAAACGATGACAACAACAGTTTAATCCGAAGGATCATGATCGGTAGAACTTCCACATGAAAACAAGAAAGAAGCATCATATGCAGGACGTAATCCTTCAATGGAAGCAAATTTCTGATTTGATCACATCCTGAACCAAAACTATCTCCTTTTTCAGAGAAAAAACCAACGCTGAAGATCCCAAGAAACAGAGTAGTACCTTAAGATTTTCAGTTACTCTCAGATATCCGGGTGCACTGAGGATGAAATTTTGGTAAAACATTCAATGTGGATATTAGACAAATAATTTTCCAATTTAAGTTCAGTAACTTCACTGCTTTGATGTGAAGTTGTAATTACCTAGCACAGACAGAAGATGGGGGGACAGGCACCATTTTTTTTCTGAAAAAACTCACCTTCTCTGTAACAGTTAGATAATTAGCTGTTCCAAAAAGAATATCTGTCACCAAATTCACCTTTCTGGTGAGGAAAACCAAGTAAAATAAAACCAAGTCCAATTTGTTCCAAGGATTTATTTAAACAACAAACTGATTTTTACTACCTCATTTGCTGTCTTCAATAATTGACAGCAGTCCCTTTTTAACACAGCTCTACGAAGCAACAGTGGTCAACGTATCAACTGTCCTCAAAAGCTTAAAAATGTAAGCTTTACTGTATTGTAGACAAAAAAGGCATATTCATGTGACTTTAGGTTCAACACGATTTGGAAAAAACATATTTTTGTGCAGCATCAAATGGCGTAATAATAGTTCGTGCAAGATAGAGCAGAAAATGCCAGCTATATGCTTGTTATTTCCCCATTTATCTCACTCGTACATCTTCAGATGTGATGCACTTATCCTAAAATCATTTGTAAATGTAAACGTACTACAGGATTCAGGTTTTTTTTTCAGGTAGAGCTTTTTAAGATGGAAAAATGTGTGTACATATAAAGCTACACACGGCTTTCAGAAAAGTGAGGGCACTATAAAGGGAGCATGTTTTTAATGCAAAAAAATTAATATTCAAATATCTTACATGAATTTAAGACCTAACAGGCTAAGCACAGGAAAACTTATACGGACTAGGAAAACAGTATTGGGAAATCACAAACATAAAATTAGAAGACTTGATAGAGTGAGTTTGCATAACCAGCTTGATGTTAGGCGGCCACATTTTTCTTGCTCATTTTTACTGTACTGTGGTTTTATTAGCTCTCACTTGCAGCAAACATTTTCATAGTAGTGTAATGTTTTAAGTCAAACATCTGCATGCTTAAAGTTTCTCGCAAAGGTTAGTAGCAGCATACGAATGCATTCAAATAAGAAGTATTGGAAACACTGTGAGAGTTTTGGCATAGGGTTAAGAATAAAGACAATAATTCAGACAAAAACCTTTGAGCTCCAAAAAGAGCGAAGCTGGTCCTGTAGTGCTGGCTTGACTGTCTGAAAGTTTACAAAAACAAAATCCACTAATTGAAAAACTTTTTCTTTTTTTTTTTTTGTAAAACAAAAAACAAAAATGACAATCCAAAGGTAAGTAAGACGATCAAATGTCTATGAATTATGATTCTGTTCATCACGTAAGCCTGAAAATTCTTACCTTCAAACTAGGTGTTTGGGTCTGGTCAACAGTAAATCTCATTAAAATACTAAACTGAAGATCATTTGGAAACGATTCCCTGTAAAATAAATCAAATTGAATTTTATTAGCTGCATGAAAACGTATGTCAATACCTGTTGGGAGGCAAAGCATAAGCCTTAGTGTTTGTAAAGAAAAAAACGTCTACCAACTCTGTTGACATTCTGACCTCCAGAAACATTCACCTAGCAAATAGAGGACAACATTTAAGAAGTTACTGTTCTGAAGTAGTTAAACCTAGAATATATGTAATGCAACTAGTAATGAATTATGTAGTACTCTGAATTTAAACACGTGCATTTCTAAAAATCCCACAATTATTATGCACTTAACTGTTAAAAGCATACACAACACTCCTCCTGTCTCTGAACAATCCTGTCCATTCTACCTGCCTCTGCTCTTCACTATTCCACACTCTGATATAACCCTACTGGGCTTCTGTTGCAGCCGAAAAATGTCTAACCTGTCCCATTCTTCAGAGGCTAGAGGATGAGAAGATTCCAGAGCTTTTCCAATTCTACTTAAAAACCTAGCTTTCATTTGGGAATAAAGCTGGCTGGTTGACTGCCCCCAGAATCACGTAAAATTGTTTGGGGAGAGTGGAGGAAGGATATGGCAATAATAGATTTGCTTTCTAATTCCTTAAGAGATGTTCTAACAACACTGCAACAATATTTTGATATCAAAAAGAAGAAAAAAACTAAACAAAACAATAACATACATGGCTCAAATTCACCTTTTGAAATTCAATAAGTAGAAATATATTAATTGTTTAGCATTAAGGAATCAAAATTCGTCAAATATTTAGAAAACCAGAACACTTAAGCAGTACGTTTTTTCGCTATCTGTTTTTTCATTATATCATTGCAGGTATTTGAACATACATACAGACAAAACACCTTTGGAAAGAGCATGAGGTGATGGTCTATTATGTTGCTGTTTTTCTGTGGTTTTTTTTTTTTCCCCAGAACTTGTTACCTTGTGACATCAAGTGCCTTCTGAACTTTTGCTTGTACAGACCCAAGCAAATCAGCACCCATTTTCTTCAATAGCTGGGTCAGCAGTACAAACAGCCAGTCCTGCAGATCTTCTTTATGGACCTGGATGAAGTCCACCAGTGTCTCCAAAAACATACTGAACACCTAAAAGGTATAAGAAGAAGGAAAGAGGGTAGGATGGGGAAGAAGAGGAAATGACACCGACATATGCTGAACTTACAAACAAAGAAGCAGCAGTAAGGGAATCAGAGGCAGAAATAGGCAGTGTTTTGCAGCCAAGCAGGAAAAAAATAAAAAGAACCTGTCTTGCTTTTTCATTGGATTTTGATACAAGAGTACAGTGGAAGCATTAGCCGACTTCTGCAGAAGTTTGAAAACTAGGTATTCCATGCAGTATTGTCAAGAAAAGAAATGCTTACTGTGATGGCTGGCGCAATCTCATTTTTTTTAATGTAAAACTTTTTTTTTTCCTCCCATTTCAAGCTTTATCATTAAGCTTTATCATATCCTCAATGACTACAAAAACACTTTCTCTCTAAAGCAAAAAAACACCTACAGTGCTTTAGTAGAATCTTCACTGCAAATATCTCCACTACTAAGTCCTGCAAGATCATGAAAGCTGGCCAACTCTTTACATCAAACATTTCTGGAATAGAACAAGGTTCTTCTGCTATTGCAGATATCCAAGCACAAAATCGTTCCCCAGAGCAGGAAAAAAGCCACAATACGTTTCAGATTGACAGCTGTTAAGTACTTTAGTATTCCAAAACATATTATCCATTGTGTTCTTTTAAACAAATAATGCTGAAAATACAGTATTCAGTTTTTAGAAAGTGATGCATATTAGTGTATTTATAATAACTTCACCACAGAGATCAGCAAGAAGGACATCATAAATACACAACTTCATCTGAACAGTCTTTTTAGTATCTCTCACTGATTTTATGTTTTTCCTAAGCTCACAATGATATTAAGGAGCGTATGCTATAAATTCAGCGTAGTTCATGGGTTTCCCATTTCTCTGATAACAAAAATGGGTATTTGAGCTGAAAATGCTGCCTTCACATCTGACTTGCACTCTTGCTCCAGCAAATAGCTGAGTGCAGCTGCAAAGTTGTTGTCATGATACAAAGAGTTCTGGACACACACTGCCTCCTGAGTATGTACCTGACATGGGTACAAGGTTGGAAATACCCACTGCAGAGGATGGGCTGTAACACCACATCCTCCTCCACCTCCTCCTGCAGCTTATCTGCCTTGTGATGATGCCAAATTCTGCTGCTGTAAGAGTGGATGAACCCGAGCAGTAACGACACCTCACATGGCTGTAGATACCACACCACAGAAATGGGCTTACATCCACAACAATGACCAAGAATGGAGGGGTCAGATCACTACTGAGGAGAACAGATCTCCCAGCTTTTCATGATGATACATCAAGCCAGGGTAAGTCAATTCATAGAATGAAAACAATACAATAAATCAATAGAGTTACATTAAAAAAGTGTCAACATTTACATTAAAAGTAAAAAGTACTCAGATTATTTCAGGACTACATAAAGACCAGAGAATGTATGAAGAGATGCCCTGAACATCGAAAAATGTTCACTGGAAACAAAATAATACAAACTCTACTTAATGCAAAGCCAATCAGGATGAAACAGTACAACTTTTGGGGGTAAATTAAGTTGAAAATGAGAAAAAAATATTGCTAACTCCACTGCTATCCACTTAGATTTTTATGCAAGTCTGACATTTAAGAATTGCCCTCCCAGAAGCGGGAAGTAATTTTCACACTTGTGATTGTAAATGCCTTCTCTATTTGCCTGAACCGAAACCATATACTACTACACATGAAGGGTTAATCACGGACACAGTTTTAAAAGCTAGACAAAACCAAGCCAAACAGTACTTCCTGTATTCTAAGGTTCATGTCTTTGGATTTTACAGCCTCCTAAAATAAGAGGAGGAAAATAAGGTACTCTAAAGATTACACTGGAAGTCTTACAACTGTATGTAAAATCTTTCAAATTAAATTATTTAGCACAGCAGAACTTAGAAACCGTTTCCATTTACCAATACACACAATACTCCATTAAAATGTGCAAGCTGAACAAACTGGTTACAACAAACTACTTGATGGAGTAATGTAGACTCCGTATGACACTTTCAACAAGTAAAGCGGTTTGAAGTGAAATCATTATGAAGTGAATTATGAATCACTATGGCAAAAGTACTTTAAAAATTTCACGTCAACTTTTTAGATGTTAAAAATACACATTCACAACTGATGACTCAGTTTTCTTTTCAAGCTTTGATTTTAGCTCTACCTCATGACTGCCAGGAGAAAAGTTGTGTAAGTTTAATCGTTTTCTGGTATTAAAAATATAAAAATATCATGGCTTTTTGTCTCAGTCAAAGCATGAGGGTTAAAAAAAAAGCTGGAAGAGAATTTAAGGTAAAGGATGAATTTGGAATGGAAAATGGAACTCAGCCAACTCAGTTCTGAACAATGTATGTCGGTACTACAACTCCTGCAGTCTCCATTTTTAAGATGCAACTTCAAACTTCTATCGTGCACCTAAAACTGAAGTTCTTAATAATTTGATAGTGGAAAAAATAAACGGATATGAAAATAATTGTAACTGATCTATCTTTAAAGTGAATTATTTCAGATGTGCCAACCACCACAATATAAAGCAGGAATGCATAACCAAACAATGTCAGTTAATTAGTAAATAAAGCACATCTCAAAACTCTGCCACACAGTTTACATAATTGTATACAGCATTTTATGATTGCAAAAGGCTTGACACTGCATGAACTTGTTGGGGAAGAAAAATAGAGAAAAGGGTTAATTGCACATTCATGCAAATAAGGTTAGGCTTCCAACAAATACTGAACCAACTTACTCTCTAAAGAGAGTTCCAACACAGGAGACAGCATGCAAAACAAAACAAAACAAAAAACAAAAACAAAAAAGGGAAAAAGATAAAAACATATAAATTAGTGGCCACCAATACAAAGTTCCTGTATGGAATATAAAATGAAACAAAACAAAAAAGGTATTTCAAAGCTTTTATGACAAATTTAAGGATTTTATTGGGATATCTAAACTGTTTTAGAAGTAAGCACTGGCACATCCTTCAAATCATTCACCCATTTTCTCCTCCATATCACATTACTGTCCTCCCAAGCAATTCCCTACATCCAGATACCATGTTAAAAGAAACCCTTAAATGGAAAAAAAGACAACACCGAAGTGATGACAGAATAATTCCTACAGGCCTTTGAAGACAAGATTCTAAGATTAGATCTGTGCAGCCATATATACGTGATAAAAAAGAAATCCACAGCTCAAGAACTCCAACACTTGAGCTGACCCCCCAGTAGTACACTCACAAATTAGAACTAGTTTTGCAATATCAAAACGCAGGCAAGCTTTCAGTAATTGGAACAGGTGCTAATACCTATGCTACCATATCAAATTTGTGAACTCAAAAGTTACATTATTCCATGTCAGAATGCCCGATAAACAGCAACCAAAAAAATCAACTGGATTGCAGTAATTCATAAAGGTCCAGTGAAAATTTAAAATGCTCTTCTGACACATACAACTGTATTTTGGAGTGCCTTCATTCTCCTCCTCCCTTACCCTAACCTGAGCAAAAATCTCCAGGATAGCTCCAATAGATGCAGAGCTGCTGTATGAATTAACACAAGAACGAACCACCAAAATTAAGCCAAGCCGCTATTCACAACTTTATCATACTTCATTTAGAAACCAATCATAATTCAGTATTTAATTTTCTTTGCTCTCTTCTTTTTAATTGAACATTTTGTTTCTCTTCGATTTGGTTTTTGTTGTTTCTTCTGGATTAGTGCAGTATGTAAGCAAGTTTATTACTATGCTCATGTGTGCAAATCAATTTTCTTTCAAAAATACAGAGAGCATTCACCTGCCTTTATTTTTCCTGACAGAAAAATAACTAAGTTTGCCTGTCAAGATTTTGTATCTAATTTAGTTTTTCATCAGAACTATCAAAAAGACTTAAAAATGTTAAAAGTGTTGCATAATTAAAGTTTCTTCTCAACAGAATTCTGAAAAGCCAATAGCTCTGCATTAACTACTCCTTTGTGAGTTTTTCTGAGTTATCACTGTATCAGTTCTGAAATATGAAGTGGCACATGTTACATTCAACATAAAAAAAGAGTTTCTTCCAAGCAAGCCTGTAACTGTAAACCAAACACGATGTTACCGGTTTTCTATATGTTATTTTGTTGTTGTTGTTCAGGTTCATATTCACTTGCAGTCCTTTAGCTAGTGGAAATTATTACAGTAGATTATATACACATATATAAGCTGCAGTACTACCCCATCTCTCACAATAACTTAAAAAAAAAAAATAGCATCAGGAGTGGTAACTCAGTTTTAAAGATTTAAAATGTTCTGATGAAACAGATGACTTAGTTATATCACCCACTCACAGTCTTTACTACTGTAAAAATTAATAAATAATCACATTTTCTTTTATACATCAACATACTTGGCATCTTAATTATTATCAATGATACAAAATTCTTCAGTCTTATCTGTGGAACTAGAGGAAGATATCAGTAGCAGTAAAAATGCAGAATACATACCCTGGAAAATAAGTAAGCATATATTTGGTATAATTAAGATTACATATCTTTCATTATGATTTAAATTATTGCAGCAGGGTGTTTTGTTTGTAGTTGAGAGGAAACCACAAGGTTATGCTGAAATGACCTTTGTAAATACCACGACTTTCTAAAGATTTTGTCAACTTGGAGCACTAACTGTTAAACTAATGTATCTTAACTGAAATAAACCTTCACTTTATTTCAAATATCTTGCAACAAGATATTACCTCATTCAAAATTACCTCATTCAAAACTGCAAATTAAATGGGTTCAGACCTAAGACCATTAATTGTGCATAGAA
>PPHD01031426.1:0-10069 GCA_002909625.1 Bambusicola thoracicus | reverse complement strand
AAAAAAAAAAAAAACCAAACAAAAACCATTCTGGTAGAGATAAATACGTTATCTAAGGAGAATGTACCTCAGATATAATGACAGCAGACTTGGCAAAACAACTGAAAAGCCTCCCAAAACAAGCAAGAGGCCACAACTACATCTGTAAAACAAGGAATCTGAGAGCTGCTTTTTGGCTAGCTAAGGGGGGGCTGAGTGAGAGTTTGTATGAGGTAAGGATCACTTTGGGAGGGGAGGTACAGGCCTGGACACTTGCTTCCATTTGGTAGCATCCTCTTCCTCCTAAAGCCTCTCGTATCACAGGGCAAACTTGCAGGTTGTGCAACAGCTTCTGCTCCTTTGGAGCAGCACTGCTATTCCAACATAGAGAGTCTTCTGCCAAGGAGGGAAGAGGTTCAGCAAGGGAACAGTGGCCTCTGATGATAAGTAGAGAGAAGTGCAGGAGGCTACATATTAAATTCCAGAGTGACTGTCCCTATCCTTGATGCAAGTGGCCTTGAAATATCTCTTATGCGTGTCTGCCACTGCAAAGAGAGCCTGCACCTAATGCAATTATACCTTTGCTTGCTGTAACATGCAAGACTAAGGAACAAAATAATGTTCGCTGTCTTGAAAGAGAGCAGAATATTCTGAGTTGGTAAACATGTCTAGAGGAGAGACATGCATTTGTATTCCTTTGATTTTAATCCTAATCAGATAATGAATGCTTACTAGGTAGGGAGGTATCTAAGTGGGAATTTACCTTTTTAATATTGAATCACTGTAGGAGGCTGCACCTCACAGAACAGCAGTTTAGTGGGGTTTAGGCTACAGCAGGGTGGTGTTCTCAAATTTTATTGCTAGCTCAGTTATTTGGTGAAATTTGTTTACAGCTTACAAAAAGTGGGGCAAAAAATCATTTTAAACAAATGAATTGAGATTTAAGGTAGTGAGAATAACATGCCCTCACGTTAGTTTGAACTTGTCCCATTTGGTCTGGGTGCTTCCAAAGCCCCACCGAATGTTATACCTAAGCTATAAGTCTTCCAAAGGCTGATGAGGTTGTATCACAAGGAACTGACACAGCAACGTGATGGAAGAGAGGAGTGTGCGTGCACACCTGAGCGTGTTACTTGACCTTCTAATGGAGTAGCTTCTACAGCTGCTCTACCTGCTGTGTTTTTTGGATTGGTATTCCAGAGGTTGCTGGCAGCAGATATATGACTGTTAATATTCCTGTAATGTGGAATACTACGTTAGCATTTAGATAACCTTATTTTTTCCCCATTACGTGCTCCTTGATGAGTGATATTGGCACAGGACACCTGCCTCCCTGAGCCATAGTTCACTTCATATCTGTTTCCTCTTTAATCCCTTTGCATGTGGTCAGCTTGCAGGTCACCGGTGAGAGACTGCCAGCTTATTTGTTGTCTGATTGCTTTCACAAATGTGGCTGACTTTGATCTCTCTGAGAAAATAGACACTGAATACAACTCATATAGAGCACAGACGGTGTCTGTAGAGGGGATGTGGAAAGGTAGAACGGTTAACCATGACACGTTCCCTTGAAATGGTTTTATGACTGCTGCAAATTTGAATGTTCAGTAATAGAGATCTGCTGGATTGGGGGGTTACCCTTCACTATTAATGACTCATTGGCCTCCTTCCCAAGCTGCCTGAAGTGCTGCTCTCCCTAGTGGAAGTAATTTTGTCTTTGAAGTACTTTCCAGAGCTGTCAACTAATGTTCCACAGTTCCCAGAGGAAATAATAAGCCATGAGTGTATGTACACTGAAAAAACGGACTCTGAAGTGAACTGTTCCTATAGGAGCCTGGCAGTCTGCTTCTCTGTGGAATTCAGCTTGTTTATACAATCTTATCTGGCTAAGCTTTGGTATTTCATCTGGCAGGCAGCTCCTATGAAAAGCAGCTGTCCAAGCAATGGGAGTGGTGCTCCTGGTGGCTTTTTCAGAAGGTCTATAATTTCTTCCTTCATGTAAATTAAAGAAATACAATACTCTTTTGGCTACAACCAGATGCTCTAAGCAGTTTTCTTACCCTTATAAGTAGATCTGTAAGTATGTTGTGCTGTGATGTACTCTATGACTGAGGAATAGGATTCATGATGGTAACCGGGAAGGTATAATGTATTCTGTAAGACATGTGTTGACGACAGAATCGTTGGAGGAGAAAATAACTCAAAGATGTGGGCATGCGTAAGTTCATAGATATGTTTTAAAAGTAATTCTTATAGTAAAATATCCATACTTGAAAGCTAAAACCTCCTTTATTGGTTTTACTGCTGCTGGACAAGTGGAGGTAGTTCCACGAATTGAAGCGAGAAAACACTGGTATAAGGAAGGTTTACCACAAGTGTATTTCTGTATGAAGAGAGCTGTAGCATAGATACTCCCTAATAGAAAGGTTCTGAGGGGTAGGTGGGCACTGACAACTATTTCAAAGAAAGGAGACAGGCAAAAAAAAAAATGAAAGGCACAGACACGAACAGGAAGGATGCAGCCATCCAAAGGACTTCAGGTTTTACTTAAGTCGTTGCCAGATAGTGAAATGCTCTGAAAAGTGTCGTTTCTGTGGAGGATTGGTGCAGTAACGTTCAGTGCCTACAGAAAAAAGAAGTGAGTGTTTCTGGGGGGCTGTACTTAACATGTAGGGCAGAACTGGAGAGCTGATGCTTCCTTCTCCAGCTGTGGTAAATGTTTTTTTTTCTGTAGAAGAAGGTGAACAAGGTAATTTGCTTCCTACTGAAGATAATGGGCCCAAGTAAAATTCAGATCTAAGCCTTCCAGACTTCAGTGGTTATCCATGATTATCCAGTTCACAGCATATCTGTGTCTGAAATTGCACTGTATTTTGTACAGGAGAATGTTCAGTGCAGTCTGCCACGTTATAAAGAAAGGAGACTGCACTCAGCACCTAGAAGTTAATTCTCCTTCTGTCATCTGTGCATCACATTTCACTCCGACCACATTCAAGACAGAAAAACATGACACCCTGTAAAATACAAGACATTAAGTACTGCTTAGATGTGCCACTTGATGGCACTTGTCCTGCCGATATGCATACAGATTTATGTAGACTTCATTCTGCAAAAGGAGGACTGGATATTGCAACAGGAGAAACATGAAATACAAGCTTTGTCTGGTTTATATACTGCCTACTTGTCTTCCTTGGGATCAGGATTCGGGCACAGTCAGTTTTGTTAGCTAAAACGACATTCCTGCTTGGAATCCCATATGGCGAAGAAATTCAAAACCTAGTAACTGACCTGCATTCGAAGTGTGTTGTAAATTATGCAATGATAGATAGCTTTCATTTTGGTCTGACGCATACCACCTGAACAGTTCATAACTGGGAAGAGGTAACAGGCCACTGTTTGACCACCGTGTAGCTGCTAAAAGGCAGTGATGTTTGCTGACTTCTCCCAGTTATGGTGAGGAAGGAAATTCTTCTTGAGACTGACTTTGTGCTGCCCCAGCAACAACTGATGTGAAACTTCAGTATGGATACTTGGCTTTATTCCTGCTGCAGAAGTAGAAGCTTGGAATAGCACAGGAAGCTGTTTTGTTCTAGCAGGTCATATTGAATACAAGCAATGCAATAATCCCTGTATCATCAGGGAATGTGTATTTCATACTTGAATTTCTTCTAGAAAATGGTTAATTGTGTACTGCTGTTTTTTCCTTAGAAGCTCTCCAAATTAACTCCCTTTCTCCATCCTGCAACAGGTTTTAACAGTTTTACCTTTTAAAGTCGGTCTTCAACTTTCTCAGATGTGATCCCATTGAGGATCAGAATCGAAAACTGATGCCCGATGCTGTCTCAAAACCAAATCCAGTCAGCGGGGCACCGACTTCATTTTTTAACCTTTTCCAGCCCTGAAATACTTGAATTTAAATAATGGTCAATAATCCAAACAACGTAACCTCTGTGACTTGTCATCTCTCCTTCTGCCTGGTTCACATTTGGAGGGAAATGAGCATTTTTGTGGCAAACTGGGCTCTTTATTATTAGTGGAGGTGGTTATTTTGAAGTTGTTCGGAGGTCAGGAATGCTGGCAGTCATCTAAGGAGACAGATTAGTGGGCTCAGCGCAGGTGAGGAGGTCATAGAAGCAAAATAAGGACTCTTTGTCGTTGCCTTCATTGTTCGGCCAAAAGAAGCTACTTCAGATGTGTCCCACCTGTACGTGTCAGATGGGTCATTGTGCTTCTCTGGTTTACTTGTGATGTTAATACTCAATTGTGACAAGCTTGAATGTTGTGAAAATTAACTCTAGGTTGTTATTTTAAGGGAAAGAAAACTCTTGTCAAGAAATCATCTGATCTGGTAAAAAGCTTGCAAGCCAGTTTTACTCATTCAGTCTTAATCATATACAGAGGGGCAGAGAACAGCTACCTAGGAGATGTCAGCAGAGAGGGGGATGGCTGGGACATGTGTTTCATTTTACCTTCTGTACAATGAACTGCAGTCACCAGACTGATCTTCTGAGTCTTAATGACATGCAGCTTTTGGTTTGAGTTTAGTTTTCCAGTAGTACAAGAGACAGTCTCAAACACAAACTTGCATGTAATTTTAACTTTGCCATCTTAAAATGAAAGTAAGGGATAAAGTTTGCCTTGGTTTTCAAGGTACAGTGGTATATATTTCGAGAGAGAAGGGGGTTCAGATTTGGAACTGAAGTTCTAAACAGTGTTCATAGTCCTTATACTATCAACTTGTCAGTGGATTGTGAGAGTGGGTCAGCCACAGTGTTGAAGACCATAGTGTTGAATTGAAAGAAATCTCATATGGGCCCTTACTTCTTAAGAAGCTTGTTGCTAGCCTTCAAAATCAATCATCCATCTAACTTAATCAATGTTCCACCTCTAGCTGAATGCAGATGGTTATCCTGTTGGTGGGGAATAGGACTAATGCCTGGCTTTGGGTGGCTCTTCCATTTGAAAGAGTTGGTACTGCCTCTGAATGCCCGTGGAGATGAGGAGTTGTCCCCCTCACACAGTCATTACCTGGGCAAGGAGTACACTTCTGAGAAGTTGAGCGCTTTTCCCGTCTTGGCGATCCTAAGGGCTCCTCCAGTACGTTGTGCTTTTACTGGTACGTGAACCCTTTATGGGACCACAGAAGGGCATATGCAGTTGGCAGAGCTATGAACGTGAGAGCAGATGTGAGAAGTGAGCATGATGCTGAGGACTACAAACTCATCCAAGAAGCCTTTCATTCAGAATGACCTTCTGTAGACCTTGTGATGTCTTCAGTGGTGATATAGCCAATGTAGACAAGTTACAAGAGCATGCAGGGATGGTCTTTCTGCAGTCTTTAAATTATGTTTCCAGCCGAGAGGACTACTGTAGGATCAGAGAATGATTTAGGCCGGAGGAACCTCAGGAGACTGGCTAATCTAACACCCTGCTCAAAGCAGGCTGGGTTATCAAGTTGCCGTCCAGCACTTCTTGTAGCATTCTTTCAGAACTGTGTAACCTCATGCCACTTAGATCAGTCAGTAATATGCCTTGAAAGCTGACTTGAAAACGAGACCTTGAAAGAAGTAAAAACATGATTAAAACCTTATTTTCCTAACGTGCTTTCTTCAACCTTTATTGGCTGGAGATCATTTTACTTTCTCAAACGTTGTTATGCAGGATTAATTTATAAGAGCGAAAGCTTCACCACGCTTCTGTAAACTAATTGTACTTTTGGATTTTACTGCTTGTCTTCAACAGTAGACTGAAAGTCTGTTAGTTTTTATCTGAATAGTGTTAGCGTGTTTAAACCCCCGGTGAAATGCTTTTCCAGCTAGTATGTGCTTCATGTTTAAAATATGCGCAGTGTTTTTAATGTGAACTGCGGTGATAATTCATGATTATTTAGGTATTTTTTGCAATGCACGAGATGAGTTTTGTGTCGGTGATACAATCGTGTGTCAGTGGGCATTGGCATACTGTTCAGCTGGTTTAAAGTAGATCACTTAGCGCGTGCCCTGGAGATACATTGACAGAGACCAAAATATTTGAACTTCTGCAGTAGATCTGACAAAGACTGCTTTCCTCTGGGTTTTTCTCAAGGGTGGGAGGGTTTGTGCAAGCCCACGTGTCTTCTGTGCTCCTCATCATATGGACTATGCAACAGGGCAGTTTCTCTCTCCCCTCTCCTGTTCTACTTGGCCCCTTACTTCCACAAAATCTGTTTTGGAATTTGACACTTCAGCACATTCTGTTGCTGTCAAATTCTTCAGAAATGAAAATATTCCAAAGAGAAGAGTGCAGCACTGATAGGTGCATATTAACGTAAATCCCTCAGTGAAAAAGGCTAGGCTAAAAATACATATCCAGCCACTCTCACATACCCTGCTTTTGTGTTCGTGCTTGAGGTCTGCTATCAGTTAATGCTTTGATGGATATTAAAATATTCTTTCATTCAGACTTTCAGATTAGGAATTGTATTCACATTTTTCCCCATTGGACATGTATGTATGAAATTAGTATCTAACTCTGAAAATATGGTCTCGTATAAGAAGGTGTATCAGGCTTGCAGCTGCAAGTAATTGCATTCCATACAAGAGTACGGAATCAGAAGTCTCCTTCCTCAAAATGTGGAAGAAATATGGATAAGGCATTGGAAACAGCTAATTCATTCTGAATGACGTGTCGATAGACTTAAACTGAAACAAAGGTTAGGGTAAGCAGAAGAATGTGATTTCTTCCGTGTTATTAGGAGTAGAGCTTCACTGAACCAGAGTTAGGAGGGAAAACTCCGTGCAGTTTGAATAACTCTGTTTGATACAGCGGTACGTTTTATCTTTCAGATGAAGTGGACTACAGTAATTTTGGGACCAACACGCTGTCAAGGAAGAAGAAGGCTCTGGTGACACTCCGCAACGACAACCTCCGCCGGCGTCCTCACATTAACATTAGCATGCCTCACGATTTTAGGCCTGTGTCTTCCATAATCGATGTGGACATCCTTCCTGAAACGCACAGGAGAGTGAGGCTGTATCGACACGGGTGTGAGAAACCTTTAGGATTTTACATACGCGATGGCACCAGCGTAAGGGTTACTCCTCACGGACTGGAAAAAGTACCTGGTATCTTCATCTCTCGTATGGTTCCTGGAGGCTTAGCGGAGAGCACAGGCTTGTTGGCTGTAAATGATGAAGTTCTGGAAGTTAACGGCATTGAAGTAGCAGGAAAGACTCTCGACCAAGTCACAGACATGATGATTGCCAACAGCCATAACCTTATTATCACGGTCAAGCCAGCGAACCAGAGGAACAATATTATTCGGAGCAGTAGGATGTCTGGTAGCTCTGGCCAGTCTACAGACAGCACCGCTAGTCACCACAGCTTGCCTACATCCCACGTACTGCAGAACTTCCACCCTGATGAAATGGAGAGTGACGAAGAGGCTGACATTGTCATCGAGGGCGGTCTGGAGCCACAGCACATTCCCAAACTGCACAGCCTTACTTCCAGTAGCCTCTCTCGAATCAATGGCAGCAGCCTTAGCCACAGACTTCAAAGGGACCTGGTGCTCAACAACAACTCTGGCCGAGAAAGCAATGGCAGCATCCACAAATTACTCAGTTCCTTAAAAACTGATCCCCGACACAGTCTGGTTATTCCCCGAGGAGGAATCGAGGAGGATGGGACAGTCATTACGCTTTAGTAACAATTCCTGCAACTCTTTTCAGTCTTAAGTGCCAACGGGGACAACTGACTCTCAGAACTTGTTATGCACAAGACAGAGCTGATACTCTCATAGACCTCACAGGTGCAGAACATTGTTGCTGTCTAGGAAACGTGGCATCTGGAGTTAGGCAGAAGACTGTCATGCACTGCATAATTGATCAGGAGAATGCCAGGGCGTAAAAGCTGGTTTATGTCTCAGTCCTAAAGTGAGAAGGCAAATTAGTTGTAGTTTGTATAAGTGTAAGCAGTTTTACAAGCTACCACTGGCAGTGCTACATGCTTGGGTTTGAATGCATGGGTGGATGTATTTATACACGCACGTATATGAATTAGGTTTTAATAGTAATAACAGATGTCTATTTGAAGTGGAATCTGTTTTTCCTCTAATACGAGTTTTAAGAGAGCTCTTCTCAATAGCATGACATACAGACCTTCCGCTAATTTGTTTATACCACATTTGCAGTGTTATGTCTAAACCAGACAAGCTCTGTAAAAGTAGTTTCCTGCCCTGGTGGTAACAATGGTAGGGAGATGCTGCAAATACATTTCCCAAACGAAAAAATGTATGTATTTTTCGAAGCGTAGGGAGGGGAGGTTAGAGGGTGATGTTATTGCTTTGAGATCAGCACCACCTGCTGGTCAGAGGCAGGTCTGCCTGCAACACATTTATAGTATGTGGGAAAACGAAGTCGTAACAATGAGAGCTTAAAACCGTTCATGATGTGTTAAATGTATTATTTTTGATATTTATTAGATAATACCTCTTTTCCAAATTTTCTCATCATCTCTATTTTTTCAGTATGGAGGTTCACGTGAATTCTAGGGATACATTACATGTAAGAAGGCGAGAAGAAATGGAAGAGTGCTAGGACTGTCTCCTTCCCCACCAAGATAGGCTCTTGCTGTATGTTTAGGGCAGCCTAAATCCTCAAGGTCCTTCCTTAGGAAAGTTTGGCCAATTGCTATACAAAGGAGGGATGCTGACTGTCTTTCAAACCTAACTTAGAATAGTCCTATTGTTTTTGAACTCTTCTAGTAATCATAAAGCTGTATGTCTACACTTGATTTCTAGAAACTGAAAACATGCTGGATGTTGGCGATAGCCAGACATCCCCACTGGATGCTAGTTAAGGGGTAACCAGTGACTGCTGAGTCAATAACTGTTCACTTCTGAAATGCCATGGATTTATTAAAATGATCAAATCTAAAATATTTTGTTACATCTCGATCAGTGCAAGGAGCAAAATATAAATGTTTTACAATGTATTTTTCTACTTTTAGCTTGTCATTTTCTTTTTGTTTTTAACTTTGTAGTACATTAAAGGTTTTTTTATATGGTGGAATAGACATTTCTTAAATATTGTATGAATATGAAAATTCAGGAGTCTTGGTTTGAAAAAAAAAAAAATCACATTCCATTTTGGAATAGGTAATGGCTGGACAAAGGATACGTGGACTAATTAATTATTGCTAATTTAGAATGCCTGTGGAACAACCGGTCTTCTGCTCATTGTTAAGTATGTTTGGGACACTGAACTTAGTCTGTTTCTTTTAGATTTGCTTTAAAAGTTTATTTTAAAATAACTCTTTAATTAAACCTCTTCTAGGTGTCACAGCAGTTATAGAGCTATACTTATTTTTCCCAGCACAGTAAGAATAGCACATTGATCCTATGTCTTAAATACATGTTTGTACTTTACCAAAGGTTTTCATTAAAAAAAAAATATAATAATAAAAATCTGATTATATTGGTGCAGTAAAAGACTGAATAGCTGGATATGCTTCAGTCAGTCAGACCATCTTATCAGGAGGGTTTTGTTACACCTTCTTTAAATAAGTTGTTTTGCCTGGCTGAAGGTTACTCATCTTGCCTTATTTAACTGATGAAATTGTGACCTGTCTGCAATAAAATGTGCACTAAGCTTGCTTCTGCGCTATATCCTTTCCCTTATCCTGAAGGACCGGAGTACGGTACTTCTATAGGAGTATCCCATTTCCTTGGCGAAACCAGGTATGTTTTTTGGGTATGTTTTTGACAACTCTTCAGTGACGTAACTATTTCAGAGTTACCTCTTGCTGTAACACTGCAGACAGTACATGTGGAAACCAAAAGAACCAACGTTTCTTCCCACGTCTTCCCATCCTGCCTTTATTAATGGGTGCTGTTGCATTGGTTCCCACGGGGGCCAGGTAGCTTGCTCTGCTCTTTGTAGCAAGGCTTTCTTTGAGACTCAAGTCTTCCTTAAGGCCTTCACCTAGTTCTGTCTCCTCAGGAAAAGCTTGAGGCTCCTTTCTCACAGTGAGGTGCAGCAGCTCTTTGCTGGGAGGAGGCTGGCTGACTCTCCAGCTCATGTGCTGTTAGAAAATACCCAAATCCTCCAGCTGG
>PPHD01031425.1:0-10069 GCA_002909625.1 Bambusicola thoracicus | reverse complement strand
TCCCTCTCACTTCCCACCCCTCCCTGAAATGCAGCGTGAATGTACAGTGGAGGCATAAGGGGAATACCCAAACCGTTAATTGTGAACTTTAAGTTAACTTATTGAGATGTTCACACATCTCAGCACCTAGCACCCGCACCACATCAGTTACATGGGAGAACATTCTGTCATCCCAGGTCATGATTTTGCCAAATCCATCATCAAAGCCCAGTAAATGAAGCGCAACAGACACTTTCTCACTTGATACTTGCAGTGGTACCAGATGACAATGGTGACACTGACGTGACTGTCACCCAGCACAGCAGCTACATTAACTCAGTGACACGTGCCTGTCTCCATTCTCCAGCTTACCCCCAAGGACCACTAGCTGTAGGCACCATTTCTCAGACTCACGAGGAATCCTTTTATAATGATTCCATAACTTTATTTCAGCAGATGGGCTGAAATCCCCTGACCCCAAAGAGTCTGCATAGCAGCATCCTTGCATGCTTGCTGGACATGCAAAAATCCTCAGTTTCCTTGCTTTTCTGGGGAGCCAAAGGCCCCTTGCAAGTCTGATGAGCTGTCACTGCTCAGGGACTGAATCTACGTGCTGCACAAAGCTGGCTGTATTGCCAATGCCATACAGGGGGAGATGGAGATCACAGGTTTTTTCTGTGGGGAGAGGAGGAAGAGACGAGGAAGGTAATTTTTCAAATGGGATCAGTAAGATGACACATCCCTCTTTAGAGCCTGTTTCTTTAGTGCTGCTCACCACCTCTCTGAGCCATAACAAGGCAACAATTGTTGGAATAACAGAACAGAAAATCTTGATGTTTTGGTAAATAACATGGAACAGGCTTTAATCTCACATGTCCCTCAGAACACACCTGAAGCAAGCTGAGAAAGATGTTTATCCCACAAGAATAACACACACAGTGAGCTAAAAAATTAATTAAAGGAAAATCATGCCATCACTCTGGGCTTCAGTCTCTTCTGGGAGACACGCAGAGCCCTATTCCTTTGACCACAAGCCTGCTGTTACCCACTCTTTACTTGTGAAATTAGGATCCCATTATGTAAGACCATTAGCTAAGCAGCTTTACTGCTCTAATAGCATTGCTTCTGTGAGTCCTTCCGTCTGACTCCTGATGGCCTCTATCCAGAAAAGCACTTAAGTATATCCCTCTATAGCCAAGGGAACATCTGTTCTTTGGCTCCAGAGGAACTTCTCACACGTTGGAATTCACAAGCATGCCACTGAATCAGAGCCTCCCACTTATCTGTCCAATTAAAAGCTCCTTAACTGCAAGCAAAACCAGGCAGGTATTGTGTTTCATTTGTAGGAGCAATTTTGGAGGCCCTGTGAAAGCATTTATCACCAGTTTCTTTACAAAATATATGCACATATAGACATATACACATCTATTATTAAAAGCATCCTCCATTTTAGGAAATAAACCTCATATCAGACCCCACATCAGAGGTCTCTGTTCATCAGCACTGGGGTTACTGGATTCTCACCTCTCAATTGGTCTTAGACATTCCAGCAAGAAGACTGCTCTCCACAATCATCTTGGATAATAAAGTTGAAGCAAGTACCGCAGATGGAACAAGAAGGAAAACTCTTCCCTTAGTAAATTTATATTTGATCACAGATTTCAATGATGCAGGCTACAAAAACATGCAGAATTCACACATGGCTTGCTGGAGTCCATAAGCAGAGCTGAGGCTGGGTGTTGCTGTGATCCCAACAGCCAAGCTCGTACAGACTGTGCAAAACACCTGAGTTTCCTCTGCACCACTTGGCACCAGGCTGCTTCATTTCCCCCCAGTCAGAAGGAGCCCCCATTGCGTCTGCCTGCTCATTTTGCCTCATGACCTGCAAATAGACACCTGCCTCACCAACCCACATTGTTAAGAACTCCTCAGAGCCCCAAGATACTCATATTTTCCACTGTTGATGCAGATTTGACTACCCATTTCCAGAAGGAAAACAAACGAGCATCTATCTCTGCACACATCCCAAAAAGGCTCACCTTCCTCTGAGCACTGAGAGTTTTGCTGTAATCCAGCTCTAAGCTTACCATTTCACTGTCACATTCTGCAGGCTTTTCCAAATGGAAAAGCTTACAAACTTCCTGTCCTTTTCCATCCTTGTTTTGTTTTTCTTAAACCATTTGTTAAGATAAATGCATTTCATTAGGGAAAGAAAAAGAAATGGAAAGAAAGAGATGTTACGACACACAGTTTTCTCCCTGCCTCCACTACTCTTGGAGCAGCAGCACCACCCTGATAGCAGCATAAGACACTGTTGCTTCCAATGTGGCAGCTGCTTTGGATTGGGTAGTTGGGTTACACTATTTTCCAGGATAGGCGACGACACTTTTTCACAGAGTAAGGTGTTATGCATATGAGCGGTGCAGAAGAAGCCTACACAGATCAAGACACTCCATGCATGAGAAATGAAAAAGCCATCCCCAGGCAAGGGCACAGCTGGAGGTTTAGCTTCTATTTGTGGTTTGGCATCCAGTTTGCTTCAACTTTAAGCCATTCCATCCTCAAAACTTTTTTCTTTGTGAAGTCCTTTGAAACTACACAAAAACACAGCTGGATAGTAGAGGTCTCAGTGAAAGCTCTGAAGTTTCTTCTTCTTAGACGTGCAGCACAATCAAAATACAGGTGAAAGTGAGCTAAGCCCAGTCTAACTGTGTATAGTGCCAAACTTTACAACACTGTCAGCTTGGGATTTCTTTGTTGCTACAGTTTAAGGAATGGTTTCTTACAGTAAGGATATTTTGTGGTCAACTCGACAAGTGCTCAGCGTGCAATAGCCCAGTGCAAGAAAGCACAGAGCCATCTGATTGGCAGACAGCATTTTTAGAGAGGCAAAGGAAAGGAAAAAAATAATAAAACCAGAGCCCTGTATGATTTGAATGTTGAAAATACAAGAGAGCTCACATATGACTCGGTGAGATACTGGCACAGACTGCCCAGGGAGGTGGTGGAGTCACCATCCCTGGAGGCTTTCAAGAACCATGTGGATGTGGCACAGAGGGACGTGGATAGTCAGCATGATGGGGATGGGCTGACGGTTGGACTACGTGATCTTAGTGGTCTTTTCCAACCTTAATGATTCTATGACTCAATGACTTGAAACTTCAGGTCTCTAAGTCTGTGCACATGCTCTCTGATCTACCTGCACGCTGCTCCTTTAACAGCCTCCACATAAGTTCTCAGGTTGGATCTCCAGAGCTCACTGCTTCCCAGGGCAGCTAGGCTGGAGATGGCATGGGGCTCCTGTGCCTACCTCTGGGCACTGCATCAAGCATGTCCTCACCACCCATATACTTGTGCTTTTGTATGTCACATTATCAGCCAGAGACAGTAGAAACACTGACATTTAGACAACCTAAGTAATGACAAGCTAACAGTGCATTATGACAGATGATGAGCTTTGCCACGTTTAGAAGGAACACTCTGCAAAAACACGAGCAAACATCTTTTCTCCCTTGACCCTGTGGAGGCCTGACATAGCTGCACAGAGTAAGCATACTCCAGCTCCTCCTCTACCAGCCAACCCCATGGTGATATCTGATTGGATTTTTGTCACCTCTGTGATTTGGTAGCTGGCTTCTTGACAGTGGGCAACAAGAGTCTAAGTGCTCTCAGAGAGCTCTCCTAGCAAGGGCCTTTCATTACACAAAAAATTGGATGACAGCATGATGCCTACACTTGTCAGCATCCCTGACAACAACCACTTTTCTCGTTGATCTAACATTTCTCCAGTGAGATATAACCAGGCGCCAGAAGCCCCAATCTGTGTACAAGAGACACTGCAATAGAGCTTAGTTAAAAAGCACTTAACGCTTGAGAGATTCTTGGGATCTGTGGAATACATTCAGTGCAATGTTTTATCCCTCAAATCTATTTATGGGTCACACATAAAGTGGAGTTTTCCTGCAGAGCAAGACTGCCAAACAAGGCAGGTTCTGTTGCTTTAAAGCTGAGATTGTATGAGCACATCACATAGTATGCTCTGGGCAGCATCCTGCTGAGAAGCTGTGGTTATTCTTAAAACTCTGGAATATCCTGTATTAGTATTAACATTGTCTGATGTGTCTGAGATGAAGTTGTGAACACTGCATCAGCAGGCAGAACTTGGCCCTGGAGGCTAGGTGTGAAGAGCCAGAGCTGTCACAATCACCCTGGTGGCTACAGAGCATCCGCAGTGTCCTGCAGAAACATGCCAAATACTTCATATTAAGCACAGCCCTTCCAAAAAAGACATGGGGGTAATGATGGACATGAGCCAACAATGTGCCCTCACAGCCCAGAAAGCCAACTGTATCCTGAGCTGCATTAAAGGAAGTAAGGCCAGCAGGTCAAGGGAGGTGATCCTGCCCCTCTACTCTTTGCTGGTGAGGCCTCACCTGGAGTACTGCATCCAGATGTGGAGTCCTCAGCACAGGAGAGATGTGGACCTGTTGGAACGCATCCAGAGGAAGGCTACAAAAATGATCCAAGGCATGGAGCACCTCTCCTAGAGGACAGGCTGAGAGAGCTGGGGCTGTTCAGCCTGGAGAAGAGAAGGCTCCAAGGAGACCTGATAGCAGCCTTTCAGTGTGTAAAGGTGAACTACATGAAAAAAGGGGACAGACTTGTTGGTAGAATCTGCTGCAACAGGACAAGGAGAAATGGCTTCAAACTACATCCAATCTAAATCTCCCCTGTTCTAAAAGAATTAGTTTCTTACAGTGAGGGTGGTGAACAGGCTGCCCAGGGAGGTGATGGCTTCCCCATCCTTGGAGACATCCAAGGTCAGATTGGATGGGGCTCTGAACAACCTGACTGAGCTGTAGGCGTCCCTGTTCATTGCAGGGCAGTTGGACTAAGTGACCATTAAGGGTCTCTTCCAAATTAAATGATTCTACGATTCTTTCTAAAAATACTGCAACAGTGGTTAAGAGAAGGAAAGACTGAAGTTTATTGCCATTCCCCCACAATTGCAAACAACCCTCATGTGCATGAAGGAAAGGCTGTGTGGGCAAGGCAGCATCGGTGCTATTAAAGCTCAGCACCCCATGGGTGTAATGAGCTTGAAGCTCAATAGAAAAAGGGGGAAAATCGTATTTGATGGCTGAGGCAAGGAAATGCTGGGAAGTCACTGTCCTACTGCTGAGCAAATCTGAGTGCTGCTGCACAGTTGGTAGTGTGGCAGCAAGAATCAGTAAGGTTTAAATCTATAGCCAGTAAAAAGATTTTCTCTAAGAAGATTGAGTCTCATGTATAGGGAGAATGTATTCAGCAGAACCGCAGCTCCTAGCTTTTCTTCTCTCTGCAATTGGCCTCCCTTTGTGTTACTCTGAGCATGAGCTTCTATGCTCAACTATTATTAATCCTGTAAAGCTACTAGGAACACATCTAGTATGGGAAATGAAATATAATGGTAAAGCCCATCATCTTTGGTGAGATCCCAGGAAATGGAGGGGAAAAAATCCTCAACAACGTGTCTGAATAGGAATGTGTGAAAACATTCTGGACAAACATGTTGGGCAAAACCTCAGTGCAACCAGATTTACAAACATCAAACCAAGAGTTAGTTTACTGAAAGGTCTGGTTGGTTTTTTGTTTTCATTATCCCATTAAATAGAATAATAATAATAATGCAGCCCAGGAAGCCTCAGCAGTAGGTATGTAAAAGCCTGGAAGTAGTCAGCTTCATTCACAAAGTGAGTTACCTTCATTCTTCAGAAGAAGAGAACATGCTGCAGATATATCCATCCTATATGCAAGGGAGAGCACACCAAAGCAGATGCATTCATTTGGTCTGCTGATTTTTTTCCCCCCTACATAACAAAGGAACTGAAGGATTTTTTAACTGAGACAGGCTTCTTTCATGGGTTCCACCTGCATCTACAGGACCTTGCCAACATAACCAAAAAGCTCTGCTCAGTAGCTCTACTACTCTGTGTGTTATGTTCCTACCAAGCCACAACACACTTCTTTCACAAGCAAAGTTACTGAGATGAAGCAGCTATACTACCACAAATATGATAGCCAGCTCTCAAACACCCCCGATTTGATATTTACACGTGGCCCATTGCAGCTTGTTCACCTTGAACTCTCGTTTTCAAATGAAAACTGCTAAGAGCTCCCCAGCTATAGCTGACAAAAGGACAAGCAACATCTCCCTCCTCCACTGCAACAAAGAATTTTGCTCAGCTGGAAACATCAGATCAAGGCATTTAATACCAGTATTTGAGTGACATTCAAGGCCAAGGTCTTTCTCAAACATCTTCCCTAGGTCAGGAGGAACAGGATTCATACCCTTCCTGCTGGAAGAGTCTGTCTATGCCACATGAGCAGATTGTGTATTTCAAAAGCCACGGCTCCTTTTGTTCTTAGATAATGAAACTTGCCTCTTTAGACAAGTTATTATTAAAACAAATTCTCCATAGGATTTAAACAGGGCAGGAGACAATTTCAGGAAAAGCCCAGCTTTCATGTTGGGCGTAGAAAGGCACAGCATGTAAAAGACGACATCTGAAGCCTTATTTTTTTTCCTTCTTTCCCTTTTTTCTTTTATCTCCTCATCAAATCAATGAGCTGAGGGATGGTACTTTAGAAAATAACAGTTTGACAAAGGGTCACACCTCAGGAAGCTCAGTGGCATTAGTCAAAGATCTTTTTTTTCCTCCCCAGAATCACCCCGGATTTTGTGCAGAAATCCCATTGCTTTGCACCAAAAGCATACACTGGTTAAAGCATACTGAGTTGTCCTAACAGTAGCCACGTATCTAGCCTTTAAAATAGCCAAGAGAGAGATTCCTCACTCCTGCCACCAGTAGGGCCTCCTCACAGACTTAGCCCTTGCCAGGTAATCCACCCACATCCTATATAATCCCACCACTGCTACCCTCAACTGGGTAAAAAAGTCAGACTAAAATGAAGACAATGTTTTTTGCCTTTGCTAAAATTCAAATCTTTTCTTCTTACTTTGCCTCACTTCAGGCCAAAACAGCTCAGCATCTTAGAATTCCTCCAGGGAATGGAGCTCCTTTCTCAGTTCTTCCAATGCTATCACAATCCTAGAGCTGCAGGTTCAATGAAATTCAGTGACCGGTGTAATCAGAAGGCACAGCTCATAGGAGACACATCTACTCCGCACTGCATCCATAAATGTGCAGCCTTCTTTTCACCCACAGAAACAACTGTGTCCTCTCCACCTTGTAGCAGTAGCACACAGCCTTCCTCCCTAGCATCTTGCTAAGGAGAAGATACTACACCTTTGAGTAAGCTAAAGTACAACCCCCAAATGCCCCTCTCCAGCTTTCTCACCACAGCCTTGGCTTGGTGCTAATAACAGCTTGGGCAAGGTGACCGCACAATCCTCTTTCTCACACTGCTAAAATAACTCTCATATGGACTGCTGTAGGATCAAAAGCACAAAAGGAGCAGAATTTGAACGGAATGCAAATTCCAGCTCAGAAAGCCCTGCCTTGCCAGAAGCACGGGGAGCATGCAAAATATGTATATCCCATATCTCACATCCTTCCTTCAAGCCCAGTGTCTACTGCAAGAGCCTGCATGGCAGCTGGTCCCACGCTGGACCATTTGAAACCTCAGATGAGGAGAATGGTATAATCAAACTGCATTCAAAAGGAAAGTTCCCACTAAGCACAGAAATCCAACATCTCTGGACTTCACCCAGTCATAAAAGATGAGCCCAACCTGCCTGAGCATTTCTGCACTCACAACTATTCAATTACAATTGGCCTGTATGGGCCTAAATCACTCAAAAAACAGGCTGTTTTTTTAATCACATCAGCTCTTGCTATTCCCCTTTGCCCCAGGATCAGTTACTCAGCTGCACTTTGGTCAGTAGCTCATTGCAAAGCATGATCCTATGTGCAGATTACACACATGGCACAGGCACACATGGTTCCTATTTCTTCATAAAAGAAGAAAAAAAAGATGCGATTTCTTACAGCAGCCCTTCTCCTGAGTGCATAGACTTTCTGGGGCCCTTGGATCTGCTTTGTGATGGGCAGCAGTGGAAGTACTGCAGAGTAGATAGGGGATCCTATCCAACCCAGGATGAGGGTTCAGTCAGCCCTCTGCCTTCATCAGGGACACTCCAGTCCTGCTCAGCTCTCTCCCAGCAGAGGCAGCAGGATGTAGCAGCGCAGTATGGATCCTGCTGCTTTCCATTCTCAGCAATGCTGTTCCTGGGCTTCCAGTATTCCCATCTTCTGCATTTGCCTTCAGCCTATTTCCACCTCAGTACCAGGGCAAGAGGAAAATAAAGACCTCATACTACCAGTTCATGATGCACAGACCATGATCATTCCCGGCAGGGACCTCTCCAAAGACTTCAGGACAGGGAAAGAGAAGCTAAATGTGCAAAGCTATGAACAGTGTTGCAGCCTGGATTGAAGGCAGGGAACTGCCACCTGTGCTTGGCAATATCAGGTTTAGCTACTTGTCATGGAGAAAAAGAACAGTAGAAAACAACAGAATCATTAAGACTGGAGAGGACCTCTAAAAGTCAACATTTCTGACAGCTGTCCCATCCCTACCATGCCCACTAACCCATGTCTCTCAGTGCCACATCCATATGTTTCTTGAACACCTCACATTCTCTTTTTTGATGCAAGTTTGTTATTTTGATAGTACCAAAATGAATTTTAACACACTATGATGAGAAAGGTTATATATATATATATATTTAGCGAGTGATTTAACCATTGGTACAGTTTTAATTTTACCTGGGCCATCTTGCTCACTCGTAGGCAGCACAGATCAAAAGATTAATTCATAAGCTTCAATAAGGGTATGGCTCTGCAGGTCCCTCCTATCCACATAGTGTACAGCAGCGGGGAAGGGGCTGCAGACCCCCCACAAGACTAACAGAGCCTGTGCTGGCAGGGGGAGGGCAGGCCCTTGCTCCCCACAGGGATAAGAAGCAATATTTCCAAACAGTTCTCCATCTAATTTGTACTTATGCAAAAGAGCTGTCCCATAACGCAAATCATCAAGCAATTAGCATGCAACGTTGTAGTGAGACTCTCCTTTGCTTGTTGACGAACTATCTTCAATGCTATTAATGAGAGCTAATTAAATCAATCAAGTCACCATCATTCCTCCAACATTACTGCAGTTACTGAACCTGTATCGGATGGCGAGTGCTTTCTCAGGCACTGTAAATACCGGGATGCACATTTATCATCTTGTCCTTCCAGCATACATCTGCTCTCACTGCTGTGCCTTCCATTTATCATCTGTTGTCACCATCCCAGTCCCCAACACATCCAGGTGTCAATTAATTCTTTCCCCACTTCCCTCTGTGGCTCAAGTGCATTACACTGAATAATCTGTCTTAACACCTATACAAAGATCTCCCTACTGGAAAGCATCAGCGTTCAGCCACATCCTCTAAGTGGTGTGGCTGTGACCATATCCTCTCTGTTCCTGTGCTGCATGGCATTAAAACTGCAAGGAACTTCCACAAAATCTGAAATCTTTCAGGGGAGAAAGCACAGGTTTCCACTCCCCTCTTCCAGGCCTTGGCAGGAGATTCTGCAGTGCAGTCATAAAAATATATATACATACAAAAAAAAAAAGTCTGGGAATGATTTCCAGGAAAACCTTTCAAGTGGGTAATTGCCATGGATCACGAACCTTCAAACTGCTTTTTATAACTGATGAGCATTTCACATTGGACTACTCCAATATCAACAGTATTAGGCAATAGCATTTCTGATACACCGCCAGCCTATGAGCCTACTCCTCCATTCCTATGAGCACGTGAATAGACGGCAGTCTTTTCCTAAACAGCAGCATCCTCTTTGATTATATTACAGCATTTAGTCGCTATTTATGTTTCTACTCTATCTGGCTAACTCTCCTTTTCATTTATAAATCAACTATATTAACATGCTTTAATTTCAGCACTGGGTGTTAATTTTAGATTGAAATCAGTTGGCAAAAGAAAACACCCTAATGGAAAGCAGCACCAGCTCTGGTGATATATACCTTCTTTGTAGTAGACTTAAAAGAATTGAGATGTTTGTGGGTGTTTTTTTTT
>PPHD01031424.1:0-10070 GCA_002909625.1 Bambusicola thoracicus | reverse complement strand
TTCAGAAGCATGAATGATTGATTGCATTCTACATTGCCTTCCATTTTCATAAATTATTGTAAAATTATATATTAAAAGAGTGAGATTTTTAAAAGCAGAGGAGAGGGGAAAATGCAGTCTGTTTGGAAATTTAGATTCAGATAATACTTCCAGATCTGAGTCTTCTTGGCCCGCTGTTGTCTGTGAGTGTTTTTGTGAGTGACCTGGCTTCACCTCATTTATTGCATCGGTCATCTCTGCACAGATCAATACAGCTGTTTGTCTCATTATTACCTTGATGAGATTAATTATCTATGATTATGTTAGTCTGCTAAAATGCACATTCTCCTAGTGTTGTATAACAGAGGAAGATAGAACTGTTACCCTCTGAAAAACACCATGCATTCTGCTGACAGACATTCATTTTTTTAAGAGATCGTATGCGGAGGAAAAGATGGTATTTTTTAGTTGAAGAACATTTTTTTTTTCTTCTCTATTGAATATTTGGGATGGAAAATATTTTAAAAATACAATTCAATGTTGCAAACTTCCTTATAAATGCCGAAGAGTTGATAGAAGTATGACATTTCTGATGTCTGAAGATCTTCCTTAAATGTCTATTGTTTGTGTTGCCATGATAATGCAAGCATTATGAGACAAAGAGCTCTGGATTAGGTCACAAAGGTGATCTGAAGGGCCCTGCTTTGTTTGGGAAGGAATGTGGACATCCTCAACCTGAAGTACTCCACAAGGGAGGGTCTGATTTTGACTTCCCAGTAGTACCTGGGACCAAGAAAGTGCCCTGGGATGACGCCTTTCATTCCTTCCATCAGATGGGATGAAAACCTCTCTTTAGCTGGCTGTTTCTATCTGCATGAGACTCTCTTTCCACCTCCCATCCATCCACCTTCTTGACATATCTCTGCAAATGTTCCCACTGCTCTGTTATGGCACTGGGTCATTTTTGCAGAATTTGCTTGACTGTGTTAAGCTTAGTTGTTATACTACTGTCCTCAGCATTGCTTCTCAAAGGCCACAAAAGACAAACATGCAGCTTTCAGCTTTGTTTTACATAGGTGACTTAACTACAGAATAAAATGTCCTCCTTAAGAGGGACAATGCCTGGAGAAACCATGCTGGAAAATGTATTGGAGCTGCAAGCTGCCTTATAGTGAGAGATCTATCCCAGTCTCAACAAACCCCAAAGGATTTGTAGATTTCCCAGCTAGGAATTACTTTAATTTTCTTCTTCTTGTCTAAGGACAGGTAAGAAAACTACTCCCTTCATTGTTTCTTTCCCCAGACAAGCTTCATTTTTTATGTTTTCATTTTCCATTCATGAGGACAGTACACTGTACAATGAGTTAATGCTTTGGCTTTCCATCTTCAACAGACTTTGTCTTATGAAAATAAATACACAGAACACAGCCAGAGGATCCATTCCTGCCCCTTTTGGTGTCCATTTGGTAACAGCAGATTTTTCAGTAGGAAATCTCCCCCTAATCCCTTCTGTATATAATTCTTCTTACACTGAATGATTCAAAGATGTTTTGTGATGCTCATCTAAAACTTATGACAACTGAAGTCAGCCAATTCTGACATGGAAGGAGAGCATGGAAAAAGCTGGACTGTAGATGTACAACATCTGCTCTGAAAAAAATATTTTATGTTGTTGATCCATGGCATTGGAGGTGGATGTTGGTAGTAAAGCAGTAGAGGTTGAACCTTCCCACCAACATTCTGTTCCATTTTGTTGCCATATGACAGATGGCAGCAGAGGGGCAGTCTGACAGAATGGCATCTGGCATGGAGTTGTATATGAAGAAAAGGTGTGTCACTGTGGAGATCTGGAATTTTCTTGGACAGAGTGACCATGAAATGGTAGAGTTTCCAATTCTTAGTGAAGTCAGGAGGGAGGGCATCAAACTACTGCCTTGGACTTTCAGAGCATGGACTTCGAAATGTTTAGGACACTTGTAGGGAGAGTCCCTTCAAATTCAGTCATGATGGGTAAAGGGGTCCATGAAGGCTGATTGCTCCTCAAGAAAGAAGTCTTAAAGGTGCAGGAACAGGCTATCCCCCTGTACTGCAAGGTGAGCTGATGGGGAAGAACACCAGCAGGGACGAATAATGAGCTTTTCCTGAGCCTCCAGGAGAAAAAGAGAAGCTTCCTCCTTTGTTATCAGGGAGAGTACAAAGAAGTTGTTAGGATGTGCATGGAGAAAATCAGAAAGGCAAAAGCCCAGCTTGAACTCAACTTGGTTGTTGGGGTTAAAGAGGACAAAAACCTTTTTTACAAATGTATTAAAAGTAAGAGGAGGGCTAAGGAGGATCTTCCTCTCTACTGATGAGGAATGTGACCACTGAGGATAAGGAAGAGGCTGAGGTTCTCAATGCTGTCTTTACACCCGTCTTTAAAAGTCAGACCAGTTATCCTCTGGGTACTCTATCCCCTAACCTTGATGTCTCAGATAGGGAGCAGAATAAACCCTTTGCAATTCAGTTGAAAACAGTTAGAGACCTACTACTCTACCTGGACTGCCACAAGTCCAAGGGGCTGAATGGGATCCACCCGAGGATTCTGAGGGAACTGGCAGAGGTGATTGCCACAAAACTATTCATCATCGATCAGCATTCCTGGTCAACTAGAGAGGTCCCAGGGCACTAGATGCTTGCCAGTGTGACTCTCATATACAAGAAGGGTCATAAGGAAGATCTGGGGATCTACAGGCCTGTCAGTCTGATCTCAGTGCTGGGAAAGGACTATGGACCATGGACCAGATCATCTTGAGGGAGGTTGCAGGACAATCAGGGGATCAGGCCCTGCCGGCATGGGTTCATGAAAGGCAGGTCCTGCTTGACCAACCAGATCTCCTTCTATGACTGAGTGATCTGCCTGGTGGATGAGGGAAAGATTGCTGATGTGGTCTACCTAGACTTCAGCAATGCCTTTGGTGCTGTCTCCCACAGTATTCTCTTGAGGAAGCTGGCAGCCCATGGTTTGGAGAGTTACACTCTTTGCAGAGTAAAGAACAGAATGGATGGCTAAGCCCAGAGGGTGGGGATGAATGGAATGAGATCCAGCTGTCAGTCAGTCATGAGTAGTGCTCCACAGGAGTCAGTATTGGGGCTGTTCTGTTCGACATCTTTATTGATGGCCTGGGTGAGGGCATTGAGTGCACCCTTGGTGTATTTGCAGATGACAACAAATTAGCAGAAAGGACTGATCTGCCTTGGGATAGGAAGGCCCTGCAGAGGAATCCAGACAGACTGGATCACTGGGTTGGGACCAGTGGGCTGAAGTTCAACAAGATGAAGTGCCAGGTCCTGCATTTTGGCCAAAACATCCCCAGGCAGTGCTACAGACTTGGCACACTGTGGCTGGAAGACTGTGCAGAGGAAATGGACCTGGGCGTACTGGTCAGCACTGAGCTGAACATGAGCCAGCAGTGTGCCTGGGTGGCCAAAGTCAATGGCATCCTGGTCTGTATCAGAAATAGCGTTGCCAGCAGGAGAAGGGAAGTGGTCATCCCTCTGTACTCAGCCCTGGTGAGGCCACACCTCAAGTTCTGTGTTCAGTTTTGGGCTGACTTTCACTACAAGAAAGACATTGAGGCCATGGAGCATGTTCAGAGAAGGGAAACAAACCTTATGAGGAATGGCAGAGGGAGCTGGGATTATTTAGCCTCAAGTAGGGAGACCTCATAGCTTTCTACAACTGCCTGAAGAGATGTTGTGGTGAGGCAGAGGTTGGTCTCTTCTCTCATGTAACTAGCAATAGGACAAGAGGGAATGGCCTCAAGTTGTGCCAGCAGAAATTCAGTTTGGATATTAGGAAATAGTTCTCCAAAAATGCTGTCAGGTGCTGGAATGGGCTTCCCAGGGAATTGGTTGAGTCGCTATCCCTGGAGACGTTCAAGAGAATTCTAGATGTTGTACTAAGGGCATGGTTTACTGGGAAAATATTGGTGATAGATGGATGGTTGGACTGGATGATTTTGGAGGTCTTTTCCAGCCTTGGTGACTTAATGATTCTATGAAATCCCGCACGCAGAAAAAAATGGCACATGTTGACATTCATCAATGCTTGCTGTTTATGGAGCAAAGTGAGGCAGTGGGTGGTACATTTCAGCAGTGGTGACTGACATGAAAGACAAGTCACATTCCAGATGACCATGCAGATTTTTACATGTGTGACATAGAGGCTCTTTTATATCACTGAAGAAAATGCATAGCTAATGGTGGTGTCTGTGTTGAAAAAAAGAGTGTTTTATACCTGAGAATGTGATCTATCAAACAGTGTTATTGTACTCTCTGTAGCTTTTGTAGTTTCCATGGAAATAAATAGGAGGCATTACTTTCAGAGCAACCTTAACATGCATACAATAATTCGGACTGCAGCCCATGCTGGGACGTTATGAGTACAGCTCAATGGGAAAAGTGCCATCTGGTGAATCACCAAAAAGTTTGCCAACAGACATCCTTGCAGTCTTGAACTCAGTTCTGTTGATACATCTACATACCTTGAGTAGTAATGTGGAGAGCATAGATTTCTGCATTTCTGACTCAGGAAGGTAATAACAAGAAATCAAACTAATTCTGGTCATAATCTACCTTGAATTTCAGCTCCCACTGGCTTGCTGGAGGTCAACAATTTTATTCTGGGAGCAGTGGTTTCCCTCTTGTGCCAGCACAGTACGCTGAAACAGCGGGGGCATTCTTGGGTGTCCACTGACTGCTTTCCGACCATATATATTTTTTGACAGTGTTAACTAAAAGCATTTTAAAGGAGCTTCCCAGAAGGATAAAGGAATTATTAGTGACTGAACCACAAAGACTTCAGAATCAAGGTCACTACTCCACAGAAGCATGGAGTGAAGTACATACACTCTGAGTGAGAACTGTAAACCTGGATATTTAAATATTCACAGCACCTACAATTTTGCTGCTGTTCTGTGAAATACAGCTTCGTTTGCTGGTGAATCAGTCTTATAAAAATGGTAATTGTGAAATGCAGTTGCTAACTGTATCAAGAGAAAAGGGATTTTACGTGTAATGGAGATTCTTTTAATGATAAATTATCTAGCTCCTGGCTACTATGTATGAGCTCTATTAATTGCCAATAAATTGTTCATCGTTAAATCTAGTTCACTCTTCTTAATTAGGCCAAGGGTTTTTTATTTTTTATTTTCCCTTTAATTCTTCCCTTTTGTACAGAAAGACATTTGAAATCCCAATGATCCTAACAAACAGCTGCACCAGACAGTCTGTAGAGTCACTTAGGGGCTGATGTTACACAACTGAGGTCTGGAAAGATATAATAACCTATGCATTATAGAAACTGGGGTTTGAAAGACAGTTAATAGAAGTGCCACATTGTAGACATAGTGAAATGCTGAGCACATACCTATAATTCAACTAAAAAAACCACAACCAGCCAATACTGGTTAGGCAGCACTAGGTGAGTACCACATCAGAATGAAATACAAGGTTTTTCAGAGAAATACAGTGAAATTCATAGAAAGGCAGTTCATCATTCACCTTTCTGAAATCTACTCTATGGATTACTCCTAGGAGTGAAATAGATTTCCCCCTAAGTACAACACTAACTTTCCCTTTAATTTGATAGTTATCTTGCATTTATCACTGTATCACAACAAATGACAGACTCTAGTTGTACCCTAGTCCAACAGAACTCCCTAGTGTTTCACCAGCACAACTTGCTATAGTGCTTCTAAACAGGGAAATAAAACATTGTATAGAAAAAGGCAGTTAAGCTGTGGAAGTACCAATTCTCCGATGCTGAAAATCCATATTTCCACTCTACTCTTCGCCGTCCATCTCCAATTGTAGGGCAACCACACACACATTTGATGTATGCATTATCATTCACTTTGCATTGCTAACCAGCTCTCTGGATACCATTTAAGGTTCAGACTTAATCAGTCAGCAATTTTCATACTTCCCCAGCAAGATGTGAATCTTTTCTTCAGGGCAGACACAGAGCCGGACTTGAGCGACAGCAATTGCAACTGCAGGGAATCCCAGTTGTCAGAGCTGGAGTTGAGTCAAATTCATGTGACTTTTCCCATGGGATATAGTTAGCAAATTTCCCTGACAGAGGCTGGAGGCAAGAAGAGATCAGATGTGCTAGAGCTAAAATGTGTTTGTGTGCATTGAAAGATAGCTTCACTCTATCTACTGAGCAATTAGGAGCAGTTTAGACAATTGTACTCCTGCATTGTGCACCTCCTGTGAGTGCCCTTTTCTGCAATTTAGCCTACTCCAGCACACTTCACATCAGTGGGAATTTCAGGGCATTGATCGTGTGCATTCCACAATGAGCAGTAGAGAGGAAAAAAAAAATGACCATAGATTTTAAATATTATTAAAAATATCAGGTCTATGGTTACAAACTTCTGGGGTGGAACAAGCACTTATTTTGATCTGAATAGCTCTTAAAATTTGCTAAAAGTTACTTAAGAATCCTAAATTTTAACTATTTGCTTTGCTATCAGTATTTTATGTCAACTTACATAATCATGTATAAATCATAAGAAAAGGCATAATTTCTACTTTTTCTCAATTTGGAGGGGCATAAAAAAGTGATGTACGAATTTGGGGTGACTGAAAAAAAAGTAATTTCTCCAACAAGTTTCTCATTATTAACTGTTGTTTGGAAAGCAAGATTCTGATTCAGTTTTGTCTGGACAACTGGATCATCATTCAGACATCGTGAAAATCTTTTGAGTTATATTTACTATGCCAGTTGCAGCATATTCATGCTCTATGAACATTAGAGAGGTTTATTCATGCTTTTCACTTTCCTCAGTCTCCCCGGAGTTCTTTCACAACTCCTTCCAACAAAGCATGTATCAAACCTTGCTTTAAAATGGACAATTTAAACCAGATAGCAGCAGAAGGCACAGTCCTTCTGCTCTCGTCCTTCTTCCTCTGTGCAAGCCAGGTGTCTTCCAGCTCTTATTGTTTCCCAGCAATATTTTGTCTCTGTGGGTTACAGCATTACAGCAGACTTAATAATCAATAGACAGTTTTCTCACTTCAAAAATATTCTCAACCATGTCAGATTGGATATGTTTAATGGAATACTAAGCGTACTGCAGAAGTGCCTAAGAATTAGAGAACAACTGGTTTGGATTTTAAGTCACCCTTGGAGGATGAATGTGGATTCATTCCTCTCTCTTGCTCACTTTATATTATATTTACCTTGCTAGCTTCTCACTATTCACATATTTAATAATATGTGATTTAATAATCAGATATCTCCGGTAGGTTGTCAGTGATCATTTAATTCAAGTATAAGTTCATAATTAGACAGCAAAAGTTCAGCCACATAGAAGTTAGCATCAGCCACTAAATATGGCAAAGCTAGTTGTGAATCAGAAGGCACACACATGTCTGAGTGTTATCAGTAGATTTATTGCTTCTCATCTTTCTCCAGGGTTTTGATATGTGTAATCCCATGCATGTTGCGAATAAAGGACATGCTTTTCCCATACCTACAGTAGCCAAGAAAACAGAAAAGCTTACACTTAATATCAGAATTTGGAGTCATCTTCAAACTTTTTGACAATAGCAGATGCAGCTGAATGCTTGATTAAAGGAAGCTATCAAGGGTTCAGTGTAAAACTTTTGCCAACTCAGGATCAAAAAAGTTTGGTTTGGTATATTTTTTGGATTTTGATCTTTCAGTGCAGTAAACAACTTTTAGTTCCATCCAAGCCAATAAACCTAAGGGCATTCAGCTTTACTCTGGATGCACTCTGCATCTTTCAGATTATTTCCTTGAATTGTAATGTAAGTGTGTTTGTTTTTGCTTCTGTTTCCTTTCTTACTGCAACAGTGATTTGCTCTTCCAAAATATTTGTTATAGAGCATATAAATAATTGAAATTTCTATTTTTCAAGGATAACATCATAAGAGAAGGGTAGAGTTTTAGATTTCCTCTTCATAAAATATGTTCCCAGCCTTTCATCTTTTAATTTAAATGTATCTAAGTGATGTCTCAGGTCCTTTATGAATAATTAGTGCACAATATTAACTGATAAAGAAATCATACTGAAACTATGCCTTGCTGTAATTAAATTCTACCACATTAAATAGGTTCTTACAGTTTTTTCCCCATCACACAAGGCAGTTTTAAAAAGAAATAAAAAGAAGGAGGCTGTGGAACAGTGCAGCCCCTCTCCACTTCTTCTCTCTGGTCTGGAGACCTAGAGGATGTGCAAGGTAGCAGCAGCTCGAGACCAATAAATAATCTGCTGTTCAATTTGCCTAATTCTCAGTCTGTCTAGCTTCTTCCTATGAACAGTAGAGCTATTTCAACCCATTGGGATGGAGGAAATAGCAAAAGAGAATACTGAACCTGAAAAACAGTGTACATCTAGAATTGTTCATGGGTTCATCTAGGAAACGTAAGATAAAAACCTGAGATATCCTCACTTCTGTGGCTGCTCTTTGCTGGATGATTCTTATTCTCAGCTCATGCTTTCCAACAAAGGTGGGGAGACCATGGCTTACTGCCCTCACCAGAACACTTCTTGTGAGCTGTCATCTCTTGTGTAATGGCAGTAGATAGTATACAGCATGAATGGAACTCCAGATTTGCCTAGGACTGATGAATATCTGCTCCGGAGCGGAGATGGAAGAGTAAGCCACGGAGTATTTACAGATATCTTGCAAGTCTGCTCCATCCCTTCTGCCTGTGGGAAATAGTTGGTATGGAAATGGAGACTTGCACAACAAAATCCTGCTCATGCAACGAAGCAGGAGAAGCTGACAGAACCTGGGCTTGAGTCTGAGGTGGTGGGAAAGTGGCTTAGTCCTCTGGAGTCAGTTACTTGAAAAAAGAAGACTTGAAAATACAAAAGAATGAAAACCTTTCTTCCAGGTTTTGTGAAAAAATAAGGCACCCAGTCATGGACGGGTGGAAAAATAGGAAAGTCATGTGAAATTTAAACCCTGGCTGTTGAACTTATTTTTCACATCAGCTTTGTCTAGCCCCATATAGTGTAGTGTGTTCCCCCTGAAGTAATGCCATCAAGCCTGGAAACTATTGACAGGTCTGCATTATAGAGCTGTGAACACCAGAGAGCAACTGCCTGTTGCCTCCTGCCTATCTGCAGAAAAAGAGAAGAAAGGAAATGCAGAAGAAAAAGATGATGGGCCTGCAGAATACCTGAACTCCCTCCCCTCTCCAACTCTTCTCCTCCACTGAATGAACTGTGAAAAGACCTGGAGCTATTATAGAGAAGAAAGAGGAACTGGTACCAGATGGGACCTCTTGTCTCCATCTCTCTCCAGCCCAAACAATCTGCCGCAGAATTTAGAAGAGAAGGATGGAGAATCTAATAGTGTCTCAGAGTTGAAAAGATGGCTCTGGCTCGAGCACTGCCAGCCTGTTCTGGAGGAGGATTATTATTATTCTCTGTGCCAAAGGATATGGCTATTTTTCTCTCTCACTCGCTCTTTGCAACAAACATTTGGCTACTATTAGCCAGCTGGCAACTATAAATGAAACATCACGTACCATTTAGTACTGAGAGTGCCATCCGTGGTTTGCCAGCAGTGCACATCACTGCACTTGCTGTGCGCTCATGCCAGTGCTGCTGAGCATGCAAGAGAGCTGCAAGGATTCTGCCTGGGAGGGAGGCAGGAGGTCTGCAGCAGGACCTATAAGCCATCTTGCAGGAGAGTCAGGCCAAGATGTGGTTCGTAAGAGGTGGCGGACTGGATATATGCTCTGAAAAATCCATCCCACATTGCTTGTTTATAGCATTCTGCCTCCCTGGCAGTTTTGCAGAATAGAAGGCAGGAAATGCTGAAATTGCATATGGAATGAATGACATTTATACCTGACAAGGAGCACACCAGCAGCAGATCAGGAGGCATATTCCACTTGCAGCTACACTCTGCAAGTCCGTGACGCTGAGCTGGCTTGCGTCTGCTCTCCTGCTCACTCTTCTCACTGCTTCCTTTTTACTTCTTTGTATATTTTTTCCTGATATTTGGTATATGCTTATTTCACATTTTCTGCTGGATAGTCCCCTCCCCCACTCCCACCCCCCCAC
>PPHD01031423.1:0-10070 GCA_002909625.1 Bambusicola thoracicus | reverse complement strand
GAAGTCCAGGAACAGCTGCACCCTGTGATCTCCAAAGCCAATGGGAGTATACGGCCTTCATGGTCCTGACTCCCTCTGGGAGGGACTTGCTAACCCTCGCTCTCTCCTACCTTAGCTAACTGTGTAACCAGGTCAGCAGCACTTGGTGGCTGGTTTGACAGAAGATGCAGAGGGTAATGTAGAGACTGAGATGTGACATTTATACTATGTCTGGAATACAGATATAAAGATCAAGAAGTAAGAAGCACGCAACAGACAAGAAAAGCGTGGTATGGGAACAGAGAACAAGCTTCAAGAGACAGACTGAAAGTTATTTCAAAGACGATTATTTCTATTGCTATTTTATCTTTGTGAGATACTCAACGAAACGGAGCCTGACATTTTAGAATATGTTCCTCATGCTGTGACACTAATGATTGGCAGGGTATTCAGCTGACTACTTTCAGTCTATTAGACCTCGGAAGCATCTGAGACTATTTTAAGAGGCTTGCTGTAGCATGTAAATGTGAAACCCTACATGTGATGACGTGCTTCACTTATGAAACGGTGAACTAGCCCTGAGAAATTATATGATTACTGTGGCTTGTGCCAAATAATAATTGATCAGTGAAATATCGTTCTCTCTGATGAACTATCGCTTGCTCCAGTATGCTTCTGTAGCATATGTATTTCCTTATGAAATAGTTGTCTTTCGAATACTTCTCAGGACTCATAAATAGCACTGCTGTTAATAAAATACTCAGTGCTATCTGAAGTGGGAAACTTAATTCTCCTTATGCTGAGTTGAGCTTGAGGACCAAAGCAACAACACAAAACAATTTGTCTGGTTTGTAAACTGAGAACAGTTTCCATGTGACTTGCTTGAACAGGAAGCACATGTTGAGAGCCCCCAAGTACCATTTCCGCAGAAGGATTCTGTTCACTGAAATGAGACCTTTAAAAATATCCAAGATGTGAAAATATATTTGAGAAATTTTCATGAAGAATTTTTAGTACCCTCTGCTGTAGTAAGCAGAAGGTGTTTAATAAACATGATATGCAGCAGTTGCTAAGCAGAATCTGATTTATGTACAGTAGCAGTTAGAAGCAACTACACATCAGGGTTGTACACTTTATCTGACTGTGAATTCTGATTTTCTGATGGAAGCAATTGTGCTGAACTTTATTTATAATCAGCTTACAACATGTGTTGCAGTATTATAAATGCTTCTCAAGTTACACAGCAAATCTTATTGTCTTCTTGTGGGAATAAGAAACCTACAGCAAGAGCTTTAATTGCAATATGGGTGATAGTTAAGGGTAAAAAAAGGCTTTCCAAATCCTTCAGAGCTGAAATCATACAGAATTTTTGAGAAGGATGCACAGTAACTCAGCATACTTGGAATGGTATTGCATCTGCCCAGTACATACATTCAAAAATAAATTGTTACTGAAACTTTTTTTTCCATTAGTTATTGAAACACAACAGATTTCTGTATGGATTATATCAGGGTTTGTGTACGTAAAGAAAAGGGAGACAGAAGTTGTAGTGTTTGCTACATTGGTGCAAACAGGGCGTAATTCCACAGAAGTTAACACAAACTCCTCAAGTTTGTATCAGTGCAAGTGAGATCAGAGCCCGACCCAGAGACAGAACAGAGGAGAGAAGCATCATTACATTTAGTGGTGTTTAGGAATCAAACACACATTCTGTACGTATACAGAACAGAAACGAGGACGTAAACTGTGCTGCACAGGGCATTAATCGATTACAGCGCTCTATCCTTATCTCATTATAAGTCAGTAAAATCAATGAAATGATGTTTACTCGCATCAGATGAAGGTCTTGCCAAAGAGAAAGCAGAAAGTACACCGAGAAGTATCCGAACCTCCCTTCCTCTTTGCCTTACTTTTTCCCTTCCCTTCTTTTCCATTAGTAGATCAGAAATTTTAAAACAAAAGATTAGGAGGTTTAATAGACTCCCCTTCTCCCCTCCTTCTCTATGGATTTGTAGTGCTAGCAAGTGGATAATAACATTCATATCACTCCAGTCAAGTAGACAAAGAGATCCTGCTTCAGAATGGCCTCCTGGTCTGGTGAAAACACGTTTCTGGGCAGGCATCTGTATGCCACATTGGGGAAAAAGCAGCAACAGAACTGCGTCAAGGAATAAGCTTCATTTTTATCTAAATTAATCTGATGCTGTCAAATAGCTATCATAATATATTCATGTACATATACTTTTTTTTACCCATTGAGACAGACTGATAGTTTTATTTAATTTCTTTCCCAGCATTTTTTAAGAATCCCCAAAGTTTTCACCATAGAAAGATTCTGTAAGCTAGCTGACACACAGACCTTAACATAGCAAACTCTCCCACTGACAGGCTTTTAAATGACCAAGTGCTCATCAACAGAGTACAGGTACCCTATTATTTCTTGTGGTCAAAGGATATGCACAGAAGTGTTAATGTAGGGGCTCTGGCAGGCAGAACAAGAGTGAGAGTAAAGGACTGCTAATTTGAAGAAGGTTAGGGTTGGCTTTTAGGTCCCTGACTAAGCATTCTGTTCTCCATCGTCTCAAATTCATAGGCTCCCCTTGTTTGCATGGTGCAGTGCAGGAACCAGGGAAATCTTTTGTAACTCAGTGAAATATAATTGAGTTCAAGTCCACCCAGACCAGCCTGGCCTATAAAAGTTGCTACAACAGCCCTCTTTGCCTCCAGAATACCTGAGCTATATCCACATTGCTACATTCTACAGGAGTAAGAGTTTTGCAGTTCATTTTTACCGGATCAGATTATTCCTACAGTAAATTTATCCCCCTACTAAAATCTGCAGGGTGACTGTGGATGGATGAAGACACCTCCTCCATACATGATGGACTGCTGTTCCATCTGCAGAAAATGCAGTTTTCCCTGTTGTCATCCCACACCAAGGCAGACCCTGTAGTGCAGGACATAGCGATCACATATAATAACCTTCAAAGCCCACTTTGTCGACAGCATTAATGTGTTATATAAAGCTAAGTTCTCACCCTTTTTCCTGCTGGCCTGGCCTGCACAGTTTGTGTTTCCCTCTCTCAATCAATAACTGTTTAAGTGGCAAATACAGTTCCCATCCTCCAGCATTAATAGACCCTCATGTAGTCAGGAAGCATCAAGATGAACCCTCAGCTACCACTGTGCACCCTGTTTAATGTATGCATTTTTATGGTCTCTGATGTATATGGTTCCATTACTGTCTATGAATACAGAGTACTTGAGCTAGTTAATGTATTATTTATTTTATTACCCCTTTGTATAAGCTGGTATTTGTAATTTGGAATGTTATATACTTTGGTTCTGTAATGGTTTCATAATGTGTACACAGCTCAATAATTAAAAAAATACATCTTACCACCTCACCACCAGAGCCAAGCTTGTTTACACTGCTAACTGCACTCCCTGCCGTGGTTCATCCCCAGCCATCCGCCAGCCCTAATACTGCCAACCCCAAAACTGCCTGTCCCCAGTGTCCAGAAATGGCCTTGAGAAACACGGTGCAGAGGAGACCTGCTTCAAGAGGCTCCCAGCACAGTCTTTGTTATGCTTTCACCTCTGATGCTCCCCTCTTTCTCAGCAAGTTCCTGAACTCATAGTAAAGCAAGGACATTTAGACCTAGCATGTGGACAGCTGGGGTACTTCCTCTGGTTCTAAGGACTGAGGGCCCCACGCAGGGTTTTATGTGTTTAGTAGCAGATATTTTTCCTGTCACTGACAAAGCCTCTGTCATGAAGCATGTTTGATAGCATGGAGGGTGGAAAGGAAAGGACAGTTTCTGTTGGCACAAAGGCCTCGATGGGTGACCAGTGTCCCCTATACACAACTCAGTCCAGATCAGGCACCCTGCAGCACCACTGGGCCTCCTGCCAGATCCTCCCTGCTACCTGGAAGTTCACCAGCCGAAGTTCATAGCTGTATCTATCCAGGTACACACCATCCAATTTGATTTAGTACTTTCTGTCCAATTCCATCAATCACACTAGAACTATGACCTTCAAGGAGTCCAAAAACGTAAGAAAGCGTGATATAGTATTACTTCTTCTCTCCCTCCTCATGTATGTCAGTCTAACCATGTGGCATCTCTACAGAAAGCCCTTTGGTTTCATTCCCAGGTCTGCAAAATGTCACTGTGCTACCATCCAGGCTCTCTACCAGTTCTTTGGCTGAAGGAGGCTCTGCTATTAAACCACACAGTTCACTGGCCAGGAAAATAGCACTGACAGTTATCTCAATTGTTTTATTGTGGTTCTCCACATCAGCTCAAGCACTTGGTTTTGGCCGAAACAACACTAGTAATTTAAGGTCCACAGAGGATTGCGTCTAACATGAAGGCATTAGATGCCAGACTACCCAGCTCTGTGGCTGGAAGCAGAGCCAGGAGAGCGCACAGGTAGGAAGATACTGAGGAGTACTCCATTTATGTCGGCAAAGAGGGAAGTGTCAACAGTGCACAGAGCACAGTGCAAGACAGAGGAAGAAATGCTGGCAAGTGACGTGAAATGGGGAAGACTGGAATACAGAAGCAATATTTTTGTTCAGTACACAAGAGTGTAAAACACATTCTTCTCAACAGTTGAGCAAAATTACCCAAGCTAATAAAATTGGCACCTGAAGAAAAATATGCAACTACGCAGATCTCTGGTAAAAAGAAAGTAGATGGGGTGAGGTTATGTGACACCAGATCAGGGAATGATAACTGAATCCAGGCCTCCAAACACACTAACAGGGACTACCAACACCCAGAAGAGAAGCCTAGATATCCTAAAAGCTAGTACTCTGCCTCAACTGTCAGTATTTGTGCCATCAGGGCATCACTGAGCTGAAAAGACTGGATGTCTTTGTAGTGAAAGCACCGAGTAGGAGATGCAGATTCTTTTTCTGCCTTTCCTTACAATTTTCCCATGCTTCCCTTGCCAAGTTAGTTTTCTGTCTTGCCATTCCACTTATTCAGGTGTCAAGTACCACATAGCAGAGATGGTTCTGTTGTACGTGTTTGCAATATAAACTGGGAGAGCACACTCCACCATCAGGTGGGGCCAGCAGGTACAAGATATAAAGAACAACCACCAGTAAGAAATAGCATTTAACCAGTTTCTACCTTACCACAACTGCACTGACATAAATAACCAGTGCCTGGTAACAGGTGATATGAAGCCACAGACTGTTTGAAAGAGAGAGAAGCTTTCTCTGCTTAAATTAACCAAGTACACACATACACACACACACACACACACTAGACAGTTTTTCAAAAATGAGGATGCAGATGAGAGATTCAAGGACAGTTCTAACTTGCCCTCTGTCAATTTACAAGAGAATTTATTCCAGACTATTCATACATGAATATTTAGCATGGCAACAATTACATCCAATGACACCCATGAGATACATAGTACTGAAGACCCTCTCTAAGGAGCATGCACATTCCTTGATGTCAATTTTTTAACTGGACGGAACACTTGAAATGTGAGCGTTACATTTCTTTAGATCTTGAAGTAATATTGCCTTTAATTGTTACATTAATTTCTTGTATATTGCTGCCATGTTTTATAAATGAAAGGTGTGATTGATTCACATGAGCAGAAATGGATACGTGACAGGAAGTAAAGGGGAGAGACAGCGGCTGCTGAGGCATGTTAAAATAGCCTGTGGTCAATCTTATTCTTAATGCAAAGACCTTGTTTTTATTGTATAAAGGAAGAAGGAGGGGGAAGGGAGAGAGATTGTTAGGGGGAAATCACTCAGGGTTTAAATAACACAGACTTAAGAACACATAAAAGGAAGGTGCCTTCAAGTTCTCAAGTAAGATTTAACCCCAGAACCACAAAGTAGCATACATAAAGTCTATATATAGCTATGTAGAACATTTTCCTGTATGGATGATTTATTTTTGATATTTTTTTTTCTTTTTTGTTATCGTGTCCTGTTTATAAGCTCTTGCTGCAGAGCACATTAGACTGTTGTTTGTTTTTCTTTAAAAAGGCAATTAATAATCAAACTAAACATTTCAGACACAAATCTGAGAAGGCCAGCAGAATGGGACCCAGGAAATACTGAGGTCACAGCCCATTCAGCCACAGTTACAACAAGTCACCTTGTGCCTGCTTACTTCAGGATTTACACTGGACCGGACATCATTCCAAAGAGGATCTTTACTTAGACCTGGGAAGATAAAAGGATACCCTTTTTTCACCATGGAATGTCCTTTCTGGAAAGGGGGTAGGATATGTTAAATTCACATGGATGCTTGCTTCACTGCAGAATTGAATGCTACAGACAAGAGTCCTGGCATCATACATGGAATCGTCTCTCTGTTCGAAGCAGCACATGTCCAACCTCCAAAAGCTTTCTATTAACCACTAAAAGCACCTCTCAGAGTTTGCACGACCACTTAACTTGTCTATATTGTGTCAAGCCCAATTTCTTTTGCCAGGGTGGAATTTAGCAGCCATACTGAGACTGCTGACAGTGAAAGATAGAGCTTGGCAAGTTGGTCTTCTACTGGCATGTTATCAGTAAAAGACACTAATGATAGTTCACTGAATGCTTCCCACAAACACAGAAATCCTTATAATCCTCGTTTTAGGACAATTAAATTTAATAAAACCTTCTAATTAGGTTTTACAGCCTTCTGAAAATGTGTCTTTGATGGAATATTGTTTTACTTAGAGAAGTTGCCCTGGAACTCATTCACACGGCATGGGAGCATATCTGCAACTGTGACCTATGCAGCGCAATCCCTGGAGAAATTCACTGAAAACACCACCTGCCAGTTGTATGGTTGGACTTGATAGTAAATCTCAGATAGGATTGTGTTCTAAGCAAGAAGTACTAAGTTGCAGCACATTATTCACTGGGTTAAAAAAGAGCAAACATTTAATAATTGCAAGTTTAAAAGTAAAATTCTGTTGGAATGGAGTAAGGAGATATATCATTAAGGGATTAGACACTAATTCAACTAGGTCAAGAAATAAAACTAAATCTTTGACTCGTTACTAGCCCCTTAAAAAGCAATGGCACTGCCTCCCTGTAACTGATTTAGTCCCTGTCCCTGCTACCTCTCAAACACTGTGGGAAAAGTCAGACATTTGCACCTTTACAGTGATTTCTAAAGTTGCCAATTTAATAGAAAAATTTTCTCCCACGCATCTGATCACAAGAACAGGGCACAATTCATCCAATATATTCAGTGAAAGTTTCCTCATGTTTTGTTCTTGTTTTCCTTCTAGCAGTATAGATGGTGACTGCTCAATCTAAGAGGACCTTTTCTTAGCTCTCTGCAAGCAGAGGTTTCATGTGAGACAGGCATTTGAATTTGTGAATATTTCCAGAAGAAACTTATCGTTTATAGAGTTTATCCTAACTTGTAGGCAAGCATGAATATCTCAGGATTAGACTTGTAATCAAAGTCTAGTATAGAACTTTTCTGAATCCTTACAGCACGTAAATCTTAAATCTGTAAAGAAATATTGCATCAGTAAAGTCATAGATTAAGACAAGGTCATTGTATCATAAAGTCATAAGTCATCGTATCTTTAAGTCATAAATTAAGACAAGGGAGTGGCTGATGTTGATATGGACCCATCATCAGCACCACCTATCAGCGCAATCCCAGTGAGGCTAATAATACTGTGATGATAGGGCTTCTATAAAAGGACACAAACTGCAGGGAATTCCAGCCTGACTGGAAATTTTACAGTTCTGATCACAGTGACTAAACACCTGTTTAAATTGTTGCTTCTCAGCAGTAGTCCAACATAGGTACATAGATAAAAATATAAACTGCAGTTGAAATGTGCAGATTTTCCACTAGGTTGAACAAGATTATCTCAGGTAAGAGCCTATTAAGACTTGCAGCATTTTTCAAGTTGTGGTGTAGATCAACCACAAGCATTGTGGCTGCTTATATACTGAGGAAAAGTTTTCAGAGAGCAGGATAGGGTACTATGAGGCCAACTGAAGCCCTCTAACATTAATGAAGGATCAGATGCTAAGGCTACTGTCCTTCAGGCTGCTACTCCTGGCTCTGAGCATTCAATGCAGGAGGAGAGACCAGTCCAGAAGGTAATCAATCACTTGCTATCTGAACCACCCCCTAGAACTGTGTGCATGTCTCTACTCAGTTGCTTCAGATGCCTTCAGTAATTAGGCTCTTAACATATGTAGCACAGAGAGGTGTAAATTTAGGGGCAAGCTCAAGACTTTGTGCCTTAGGGAGGGAGTGCATGTAAATGAGATTTATTTGAACTGCCAGACCTTTTGTATTCTGTCACTGTATTGGCAGAATTTTCATCCAGGCAATCTTAAATTTAAGTGAACTAAGGTTGTACTGGGTGACTGAGTTACAATTTAAAGAAGTTTACTAACATGGTAAAAGATTATACATATATATGTGTGCACCATTATTGCATACAGAAGCTCTCTGATTTTGTTGCATAACCCTGACCCTGTGACGCTATTTTCAGTTTTTGTCTTTCCACTCAACATTTCCTCCCCTTGTGGAATGTTATCACTCTTGACTTATCACCCTCAGCAACAGCTTACTCTGTTCAGTACAATTCCTGATCCTGTACTCTTTCCACTGCTTTTCTTTCTTACCAGAACTTCTATTTACAATCCTGAGTAAACTGGCAGTAACCTGTGCTATTCTGGATAAATAATTAAGTCCACAGTCTTAAAAATCTTATAAACGGTTCTTAATCTCTTCTTGTATTACTGTAAATAAATGGAGATTATCTTACATTAATTTTTGGAGCTGGAGTCTGAGAAGAAAATGTGTTGTGCTGACAATCATCTTTCCCAATCATGCTTGAAATACAGATTTCCTTGACTAGAACCTGTAAGGCACAGATTTAGATCCTGTTGAATCCAAGTAGAGCATAGAGGAGTGACTGAGGAAACCACTTAGTGCAGTGTCTTTAGATAAAAGTGATTCATCCCAGGTCACCTTCCAAGCAGCAACCCCGATCCTACAACAGGCTCCTTAATTTGCACTGAGGCTCACTGTAGACCTAATTTTGATTGTAGACTTCTCCTGTGCAATGATTTTTCTAAGACCCGAGCGACTGTGAAGCCCAGCAACTCCTATTTTCTCTCTGCTTTAAAATTTGTTGGATTTATTCTATCGGAATGCTAACAACTTCTCAATTATAGCTGTGGTATGTTGGAATTCCCACTTATGCTATTCATATACTGATTTTATATTAGGAAAATTCCTACTTTATAATCTCCGCTTTTATTCAGTACTCTCAAAAAAAAAAAAAAAAAAAAAAAAAAACCAGTTTTGGGATTCAAGGAAAGACTCCGAAAGTTACACATGGTCTAGTTAAATTCAAAGGCTTACAAATGTCCCCAAGAACACAGGAATTTACTTCCAAATGTATTTTGTTTAAATCCTATATAATAACAGGAATAGTTACTTCAAGAAGCACATCTGTGTGATTCTCCTTCTTTACATTCAAAAAAGGAGCATCACATAGAAGTCTTTCTTCCATAAACTAATCCAGACACATCCAAACAGCTTAAAAGAAGAGAATCAGAAAGGAAGGAGGATTGTTCACCTTTGTCTCATCTCTGTTTGGAGGGCCTTGCATTCACAGAGAAGGCCCCTTTATGTTCCAACTCATCTCCTGGTTGATCTACACCTCCAGTCATTCCAGTCCAGCACTGAGCTGGCTTCATCCCTAGCATGAAAGTCCCATCCAGCTGCTGAAACTGGCCACATTCTCCCGTATCACAGTATTTAAAAAGTAACATCCCCCCTCACCCCCCGTAAAACAAACACCAAAACTCACTGTGCCCTACACTTACAGGTGGACACGTAGAGGTTTGCTGATGAATTTTCCAGCATTTTCCCACTGTGGAAAGATACACAACTGCAAGAGAACATGAGGTATTGACCAGCTTATGCTGAAACCTGTGATTCATGCAGATAATGTCCTTCCAGAAGCCTGTGGGCTTTAAAAGCACATGTGCAGTGATTAAGTAGAGCCATGCTGTGAGGGGCTGGCATTGTAAGTAGAGAATTTATGGCCTTTCTATCTATGAT
>PPHD01031422.1:0-10070 GCA_002909625.1 Bambusicola thoracicus | reverse complement strand
AAGAAAAAGAAAAAAAAAGAAAAGAAAAAAAAAGAAAAGAAAAAGAAAAAAAAAGAAAAGAAAAGGAGGGAGGGAGCAGCTATAAATGGGCGTTTAATGCAATTAGATTAGGAATTAGGGGAAGATTTATAACTGGAGGGAAAAGTCCCGGGCACAGTTTTCCATAGAAAAACAACAGTGAGAGAGTGGGGAGAGAATCAACCAGCAATATCTGTGTTGAGGTACACATTCATTGAGCTCAGATAACTCTTGCTTTCCCCATGGCCTGAGAAGAGAGGCAATGCCTGAAGCTTACTACTAAACTTCAGAGGTACCTGACTATGCTCCAAGCTCATGAAGCTTGTGAGAGATGACTGGGTCACTTGTGCTAATTAGGTCTTTAAGGCTCAGATCTGCCTTTATAAGTATGAACACATCAATGAAAATGTCCACAAAGAACTCCTGAAAACCTATGCATGGACTAGTCTTTGTTCCAGAAGACCTCACCTCCTTCCCAGCATAATTTCAGTTCCACATTTCCCCCTTTGTAGCTGTGTGATTTGAATGCTTCTTTGAGTTCTTTGAGCTGTGTGAATGTAAAGAATGGTTAAAAGAAAAAAGAAAAGACAAAAAAACTAATTGTAAAACATGGCTTTGGATGAAGGAGATCAGTTTTACATGTGGAAAAGTAGGGTCAGTGTAGTTCCTCTGCCTTCTAAAAGACTAGACTATGTCTACGTACACTGTTTAGAACCTCTGTTTTAACTTTCAGAAGTTAAAGAAATAATTATAAACTTGATTGGGAAGCCCTTGGCTGGATCATTTTCCATTCGAAAAGGTAATTTTCAAACTGAAACAGTTTCTTAAGTCACATCTCTTTAAGGAAATGAACAACACTGAGCATCCTGTACTGTCACATTTTGAAACAAATACTTAATTGTCTGCATCACGAAATCAGTTGTCCCTAATAGTAAAAAGTCAAAATCCAAACAGTATATGTTGGTTACCTTCAAGAAGAAATTTCTAGCTTGAGTTAGCTGTGCGGACTGCTTGGCACTGCAGTCAAAGATCTGCTCAAGACAACCTATCTCTACTGAATGGATAACCCTGGCATAGTTTGGATATCCAGGCACTTGTTTCCACTTCAAAGATGGTTTTTTTTAGCCTATGATTCAAGTCACTGGCAAGACGTTACGAAGTGCAAATAGCAAATGAACACCTCAAATGTTAGCAAATAGGTTTTTGCATACTTGCCACCCTCCAAGACCACCACCTTCTGCAAATCAGTTACTACTCATTCAGAAGAGCTGGCAGCTGCAGTCAGCTGTGGTTTGAGAACTGGGTCATTTGGAGATAGCTGGCCTGGTAATCTCAGCTCTTAAAAGGCTGAAAGGTGATCTCAGCCCCTGGTCCTGATGATAGATGGAGATGCCTTTACAGCAATGTAGGAGAGGAACCAAGGTGATATCATAGGCTAAATATTGCAACTCTCCCCAGCATGAGAACAGCCCCACAAGTAGATCTAAGCCACCAAAACTCGTTCAGCGCTAGTTTCCAAGGCAGAAGAAGGTACTTTTTTCAAGGGGGAGGAGGTGATACACGCAAGTCTCCTGACTTCTCCCGCACGCCAGTAGATGGAGCTCGGTGTTACCAAAGATCTCGGCGCCGCCGGCCAAAGATTTACACATTCACGCCGTTCTACTTCAGGCCTGCTGTTAGAATCAACCGTGCTACCTTATATTAAAGGTCTCGTTTACTTTGTGTTGACACTTTCCAAGAACTCTTTTCTTAGATTAGGAATATTACCAGGTTTCATACCGAAAACTAAGTTGTCATTTGCATTCCTGTTTTCAAGCCAATTGAAAACTGGCAATAGTCAGTTCTGAATGGCAGAATGTCTTCTCTTTAACTATCAACTATTATTTTTAATAAAACTATCTATTTAGCTGTAATGGACAAGAAAGAGTCATTTTCTGTCAATAAAGGCCACTGGTATGTACTTTTGTTCCTTTACAGTGTGTCAGTATTGTATAGTTTTACAAAGTTCTTGATTAAGCCAACGTATTTGCAGTGCTAATTTATGTAATCTACTCATCCATTTTATTGATACAGGCTAATCCAGTTGTGGAGGATATTTCCTTTTCCTTTTTAAAAACATACAGCTGTGTTGCCATCACTTCTCTATCCTGAGTTCCTCCAGTTCTGCCACAATCTGATGAAATTCAAAATCTGATTCATGTCTTGATTAAATGATTAACTTCACTTTTTTGACACCACCAGAAGCGTATATGAGTTTGGAGCACTCTGAAGGTCTCATCTGAATTCCTGAAATTTTGAAGCTGTTTTAACAAGTCTTTGAATTCCTGTCATACCTTCTATTTCCTCTCTTGCTGTAGGTATGAGCTGATTTTTTCTTCTTCTTCTACTCTACGGCATTTTGCTCAACAATGTAAAGTTTAATACTTCTGGAAAGCATAGTTATGTGGCAAAGTTTTATGATTCGTTTGAACGATGAACTAGGAGAGGAAAATCTAAAGTCCAGCTTTTGCTTGGGGATGATACAGGTGAAGGCTTGAAGGGAATTTGGAGCTACGAAGATAGGAATTCCTCTTCTGATCTCACCAGTAATATGGTGGACTATCTCTCTCAATGACAGGAGATCCAGAATTCTTAAGCCAAACGTTAAAAGGTCTTGGCTTTTCAAACATGCTCTTGAAGAGTTTGCCTAACTTGTCCTTCAAGTCTTTTATGTTGGATATTTTACAGTCTTCTGGAGAAATCCTATCCCAATGTTTTTTTGTCTTTTCTATTAGATGGTGGAGTTTCTGTGCAACAGATTGCATGTTATTTTAACATGGACTTACCTACATAAAGGGGAATCACTAAAGAAGCATGAATTACTACATACATCAGCACAATACAGTCTCTGCAGAAGGCTATGGAAATAAACGTTTTGATGAAAATGTGACATTTTACATGTACGTCAGTTAAGTTGACTCCTACTTGACTCAGTCTAACAAGACCTGGTAATTAACTGAAGTCAGAACATCCATGCAGTACTTTGCCTCCATTAATCTATGAATGGGTTTAAAATTCATGCTCTTTCTCTAATGCAATCTTCTTTAATAGATATTCACTAAGTTAATTTTAAATGGTACAGCACACTTTACAGACCTCCCATTTAGCAATGTAAATAATTATGGTCATTTTACAATATGGGGCACCTCTACACTTTTTTTTAAAACCCTTCTGAGGAAAAGAAGATCAAAGGTACATGAAACTGCAGGTAGTTGCAATTGTTAAAACAGTTATTACATCTTGCATTTATTTTGCATCATGCCTTGATGGTAATGGAAATCATTTGCGTGATCAAACCACAAGCTAAAGTATTTCTTCTGAGTGTTTATTTGTACTGTCAAGCTCTTCAATACTGCCACTGCCTGACCCTTCAATAATATTTCTTCTAACAGGAAAAAAACAGCAGTATAACTGAAGTACATAACCATGAATTAAGAGACATGACATCTCTTTCCAGACTAACCCCATGTTGACAGGTAAGTCACATGGCCAGATTCACTTTATACAGTGCCACGTTTTGTGAATAGCCCTCTTGTCTTCTGTGGGTCCCAGGGCTTGGATGGTACTCAAAACACAAAAGGGTCAGCAAATTCTACTTGTAACATTTCTGGTTTTCAATTTCTGCAGTTGGAAAAGAGAGATAACCTTACTTGTGAGGTTTAATTCACACTGAAATTTTCAGATAGGCAGCAATGAGAAGTAAAAAGTATTGCCTAACATAAACACTTCCAGGGCAGCTTCGTTATTGTTCTGGCTACCAGCCCACAGTGCTTAGCATGCAATCTAGTACCACTGGTGGTAGAAATATTTGATTTGCTAGATTCGTGAGCTCTATCTGTTTAAAACCTATACAGAGAATAAAAAGTGAAGTTTGAGCTGGTATTTATCACCCTCACAAGCACTTATTCCAGTCCTTTCCAAGTGTGTTATCATGATACTCAGAGGTCTTAAGAACAGGGGAAAAGGTGGGAACAGAAAGTACATTATTCCTCTGAAAGGATAGCCTCGGTAGTTACATCTGGGCATGGCCTCCCTCTGTAAGCAGCTCTGAGAAACTCCTTCCTTCTCTGATGTGGAAAGAAAATGCATTTATTTATTTATTTATTTTTGTGCAGAGCATCTAGCAGTGAAGGGTAACTGAGAATGCTACAGAGTACAACACTCTTGTCATCCTGAGTCTAGAAGCAGTTGAGCCATGATATTTGCATATGGCTGTGTGTGGGAGAAGGAGTTCTGCCTTCTGCATTTAATTCTAATGCACTCCCAAGTCAAGGAGCCATGGAGGCTGAACTGCATGAAAGTAGTCTGCACCTGCTTGCACAGAAATACCTACAGTCAGAAACATTTTGCAAACAAATATAATGATTTTAACTGCCTGGCTCCCTGTCTGAAGCCCTAATTAAACAAAAGTGCAGTTTCATAGACAATTCAATCATTTAAGGTGGCATTGACAGTGGAAATGAGTCTTGCACTCTTCTCTCAGGTCCTCCACTGAGCCAACAATGGAGAAACTGCACACTGAGACCAGACTGGTAAGCTGAGCTGTATGAAAACTGCTTTGCCTGCATGACTGGGAGAAAACAGTTAAAGTTCTTTTAAGATATTTGTAGTTGGATCAGTGCACAAGTATGTTTTAAATTCTTGCTTTGTATGGCAATGGCAGAAGAAGAAAATACGAAACTTATCACTACTTGGAGAGGTAAGATCTCACCCAAAGTGGCAAAGAATGCACTGGCAATACTCCCAGTATACGTTAGCTTTTGACTGCACCAGTTGCTATTGCCATTCCCTAAAAATAATCCAAGTCCTGATGAGGTAATAAAAACCATCTCGCAAGCATTTTTCTCACTTTCTACTTGCTTTGTAAGAATATAGAATCGTATAATTATTTCAATTGGAAAAGACTTTCACGATAATCAAATCTGACCATCCACCTTACTCTACAAGTCTACTGTTAAACTACGCTCCTTAGCACCAAGTCTACACACTTCTTAAACACCTCAAGAGACGGTAACTCCACCACTTCCCTGGGCAGCCTGTTCCAATGCCTAATTGCCTCTTCCATGAATAAGTTATTCCCGATATCACAAATTAAGCTCACCTGGAACAACTTGAGGTCATTTCCTTGCATCCTATCACTTGTAACCTGAGAAAAGAGATGGACACTCTCTTCACTACAGCTTCCTCTCCAGAAGTTCATGGAATCATAGAATGAATTGGGTTGGAAGGGACCTCAAGGATCATCAAGTTTCAATGCCCCTGCCACAGGCAGGGCAGCCAGCCGTTAGATCAAGTACTAGATCAGATTGCCCAAAGCCCATCCAATCTGGCTTTAAACTTCTCCAAGGACAGGGCAACCACAACCTCTCTGGGAAACCTGTTCCAGCACCTGACAACGCTCTCAGTAAAAACCTTCCCCCTGACATCCAATCTAAATATCCCTTCCATTAGTTTAAAACCATTTCCCCTTTTCCTATCACCATCTACCTGTGTAAAAAGTTGGTTTCTCTCATGTTTATAAACTCTCTGTAAATACTGAAAAGCTGCAGTGAGGTCCCCCTGAAGACTTCTCTTTCCCAGCCTGAACAAGCCCTGTTCCCTCAGCCTGTCTTCACAGGAGAGGTTCTCCAGCCCTTGGATCATCTTCATGGCTCTGCTCTGCACCCTCTCCTAAAGCTCCACATCTTTCCTGTGTTGAGGGCCCCAGACTTTGACATAGTGGTCCAGCTGGGGCCTCATGAGAGAAGAATAGAGGGGAACAATCACCTCTGTTGTAGAGAGCAATGAGGTTTCCTCTCAGCCTCTGCTCTCCAGACTATACAGCCCCAGTTCTACCAGTTGCTTCTCATAACTCTTGTTTTCCAGTCTCTCACCAGCTTTCTTGCTCATCTCTGGACACACTCAAGCAACTTCATAACTGTTCCTCTTGCAGTGAAGCATCAAACTGAATGCAATATTTAAGTGCTTTTATACAAGGGAACAATCATTTCCCTGGTCTTGCTGACAATAATATTTCTGACACAAGTAAAGGTGCCATTGGCCTTCTTGGCCACCTAGGCACACTCATGTTCAGGAAAAGAAACTGTACAGTAGAATTAGTGCATGCAGGTAGTGATCATCACAGAAATGGTAGAGTGAACCCTAAGACAAAACACATTTATCTGTAACGTGTGCTGAATAATGAAGCTGCTTTTAAACAATCAACTTCCAAGGAAAATAATTAAATAAACAAAATCATGAATAATCTTACAAAAAGAAAAGGGTCACAACCAATTTAATAAGTTATTTTTCACAGATGACTTTCCTGCCCCTACACTGACATCAGTAAAACAGTCTGCCTGGTTTCAAGTAGGCATTTGCTGTCCTGTCCTCAGATAATCTTTGAGAGCTGAGATAGCAAGACTTTATGTATACAAACGGAGTACATTTGAAATATATTAACTAAAGCTGAGAATAAATTATGCTCTAATGGAAGTCTCAGATCTGCTTAACAATGAGAAAAGCTGAAGTAGACACTTTCCAAGGGAAATGTATACAACTGGACTATTCCAGGCTTTCATGACTCGATCTTTAAAACTGGCCAAGAAAAGATTAAATTTCGTTTACTTAAACAGATTACAAAAGGAACATGTCTCACTGCTCTACCCCTTTGTCAGATGGATTCCAGAGCTGAGGATTAGCTAACAGCTTGGTTTTGCAGCATGTATACACGTACTACCTCACACCTGAAAGGGGAATTTGGTCAGTTTGCAAGACAAGGAGAAACACAGGTTGCTCTAAGTTCTCTCTTTGTGTCAGCCTCTACGGGCAAAGCAACACAGTGCAGCGGGACAGAATGTTAGGGAAAAGGCTTTTAAGTGTTGGTTTCTACTTCCCATAACATGACATGAAAAAAAAATTTCCTTTCTCTTTTTGCTTTTTAGTGCAGAAGCAGACAAATACAGCTTCTGTAACACAAATGACAGTAACGTAAGTACTAATGGCATCAGTCTTATAAACGCATTAGTAACAAAACCCTACAGACAAGGGACTGAGCCCATGTGCCAGCACAAACTCTGGCACAGAGCCCTCAGACAGACCGTCTGTCTGGGGAGGAAGTGGGAGTAAGCAGCTCCAACCTTCCCACAGCCATAGCTACCAGAGGAAACCAGCACTGCTTCGAAACCAGATGATGTTAGCTAAAGAGAACTGTGCCATCAGTGTGCATCGACTCAGCTCAATCTACCAGCAGCCACTCCTGCCACAGCTCTTCTGGGGAGGTGGCCCAAGAATTAGAGCTGCCCCACCTTCACTGTCCTCCTTTCCAGTCTGTACAATGAAGTGATGGGGACTTAATAACTCCAAGGTTTGTCCAAGCTAAGCTGTGCACAGAAGATGTATCTCAGCATTACCATTTGCCTTGCTCATGGACAGATTCCTCCCTGAAGTTCTCCATAACCATGCAAAGAACTTTTTGGACCACTCACCTTCAAGTCTTTCACTTCTGAATGTTTAGAAGCAACACGTTCCCTCCAACTGCGTCTAAAAACCTGAAGTGTAGAGTAACTATTATTGGGCTTTAAGTAAAGCAAAGTTAAACCATTTTTAGTTGAAAATTTAATCTATTTCTGAGGATTTACAGTGGATATGCTTTGGTCATAGTGTCTTTTTGGCTGTATTGCATTATTTTTACCTCTGTGAGTAGAATCTGTGTTTGTTTGTTTGTTTTTATGTCAGGGCTTTGCTGATAACATTTGAATTTTGATTTTGCAGTTTTGAGTGGATTTCTAAGAAAAGAAATTAACTGCTAAATGATGAGATCAGTACAAGATCTGCTCTAAAACGAATATCTCTTATTTTAATATGTTGGCCCAAGATGCCAGGGGCAGATGGTGGTGGTACGGCAGCAGAGGTTGAACCTTCCCACCAATATTCTCTTACACATCGTTGCTGTGGGACAGATGGCAGCAGAGGGGCATTGTGACAAAACAACATCAGACATGGAAGCGTATATGGAGCAAAGGTGTGTAACTGAATTCCTCTATGTGGACAAAATGGTACTAATTATTAAAATTCACCAATGCTTGCTGAACATTTATGAGGTCCAAACAGTGGATGTGAATACAGTGAGGTGGTGGGTGGTACATTTCACCAGTGGTAATAGTGACAGTGGGTCAGCAGGTGTAGATTTTTACAAGCACAGCATGCAATCTCTTTTCATAGCTGGTGAAAATGCATGGCTATTCTTGGTGACTACGTTGAAAAATAGTGTTTTGTAGCTGGGAATTTGCCCTATCAAATAGTGTTACTGTGCTCTTTATACCTGTTGTTGCTTTCATGGAAATAAATAGGGGGCATTACTGTCAGAGCAACCTATGTACAAGGTTAGAATGTTACTCATATTTCTAGACTGCATGGAAAAACTCATTCGTGAATAAAGCAGGCAAGATCAGATACCTCACAGTGGTGATAAACTTCCAATGTTCTTTCATGAGGTAAGGTCTTCCTGACAAAAAGTAATAGTAGTGATGGTAGCTGCAATGATCAAGAGGACATAAGCAGCTCAAGTGGGAGTAGAAATACAGAAATCACCTAATGAAATTTAATCAGTGTATTGTTAAATGACTGCAACAACCAGAATTGCTTTAAAGCATAGGTGTTCAACTTGCTAGTTTTATGGTTTTGTTGCCCTCTTTTTTTTCTTGCTTTAATTAAAAATATTCGAAGAAATAGAAGAAGTCTTATTACTTATATACGTTAATGACATCATATATATTTATATTTAGTCCAAGACAATTCCTCTTCACTCAGTGCTGCCCAGGCAAGTTAGTGGTTTGGATACCTGTGATTTAAAGTAATACTTGAGGTCTACGTGCAGAAATACACCTTGCTACCTTATTGTTGTCATTCTCTGTGCAAATGGAGTGCAACAGGTATAGTTACCTGCTGTCCTTTGTAGATAAGAATTATCTCACTGTTTGCATATGTGGTAATTACATGCACTTGTTTCCTTCTAGGCCTTCCATTACTCTTCTCAATGACTGTGGTGATAAAATGCCAACAGTGCAGTTACGGAGTTGAAGGTCTGCTCTTTATTTAATCACTACAAAGCAAGGAAAATGCTTTCTTATACTGCCTCGCCATGAATTTGTTACTGAGGGGTTAGCTACCATGCATTTACAGCTGGGTAAGAACACACGCACCGCCAGCTACTGCATGTTAAATTAGAGGCTGCAAAATGCAACCTCTAATTTTAGTTTACTTTGTGGTAACTTGCTCCTGGGCACGTACCCTTCACATTAACCCTAAATTAACACAGCTAAGAAATAATTTTTCACAGGTAACCAAGGAATCACAAATAAACTCTGGATCCTTTACAGCTATAGCTTGGAGTTTTGTTATTTAACTTCTAATAGGGCTGATGAAGTCAAGATCTCTTGGGAGCTGTCATCTTTAACTCCAAGTGTCTTTTCCACAGCTCCTTTCCAAATACACAGGGAGCTGAAAGTTGCTTTAATCATACTAGTCCTGCTGAATCTGTTAAAACTCAGACTAATATGATGTCAGCTGCAAGCCCAGCAGGGTACTTTCAGGAGATCAGATTTCTTTAAATTATAAAAACACACTCTTTACAAGGAGCAGCAGACCTTTAATGTCAACATTTTATAATCCAGGTTGTAGTTGGTTATTTCACCCTGTACTTAGAATAACAATCTCAGCTTGATTGGCCTCACGCTGCCATGCAGATGTCTGATGTGGAAAATTCAGCAGAAACATTAAGCAGTATAATTAAAACACATTATGACTTCTTGACCAAGGCCAATATTGCCCTGTTTACATTCAGTGTTTTATGGAGCATATTATTTTGCATTATAATTTTATTTATAAGTACTTAAGCCCCTTCACATTGTTTTTCAGTATGCAGCATAGACTCTTGCTACTTTGGGCACTGATGCTTCAGCAAAAGATATTCATAACCAGACACTGTAAAAAAATAATAAAAGAAAACAGGATACATCTTAAAGAGCCAAAAA
>PPHD01031419.1:0-10070 GCA_002909625.1 Bambusicola thoracicus | reverse complement strand
TGAGTTTGGAGGTGAAGAGAGAAACCTGAAGATGGAAGCAGAGGAGCAGCAGGTAGGGAATAAAGCACTGAGTGGAGGTGTAAGAAATGAAAGGGTACACTGTGGGAAACGGAGTGGGTTTGTTGTGCACTGGGCAACCCCAAGAGGTTTCAGTTAAGAGGAACTGATAGTCCCCTTAGACAGCTTACCCCATCCCATGGCTTCCAGTCTGTGAAACAAGAACACGAGTTCTTCCTGCCTCCCACTCACCATTTATATCTCTCTTCTGTTCATGTGGCGAGGAGCATCTTTTGCTGCAGAGCCCAGTGGCTGGGTCCTGATCCTAGATGTTGCTTGCTCCAGAGCGGATTTTGCTGACTCTTCGAGAGCAGCCCGTGCATCCTACACATGTAACTGGTACAAGTGAAACCATCTGTTGGCTGTAGTTTTGCATATATTCCTGTAAGCGTGTGCAAAAAGAGAGGAGCCAGAGCAATGAGAGCAGAAGGAAGGACCTTTATTTGAAATGTGCTGTTTGTGCTATCAATGAAATAGAGGCACGCACATATGCAGGTACTGTATAAGTAGGTGTTTATTTAACTGATGTCCTTGATTTTATATGGGCGTTTTGCAAGGAGAAGGAACGGTTGATCTGAGGCAATAAATTGGGCAGTTTGATTTCTTGGTTGTTCATAAGGGGAAATGTACTTTGTAGAAGTGAATTCCTAAGTATATGGCAAAGGAGGTTTTTAGTCTGAATCATTCCTTTGAGAGATTTTAAACATTTGCCTCCCACATGCTACAATAATTCTCTGAAAGTGGCTTCGTTGCACGATCTGAGAAGCTGCATTCTGGCGCCTGATGGTTTATGAGAAGTAAACACAATGGAGTGGTCTCGGATCATATAAATTCAGGATTTAACAGTAACGGGCAGGGAGGGGAGGGGGAGACCCACGTGCAGCATCCCAGCACAACGTCTGCCTGGGAGAGCAGGGTTCTGCAGCGTTACTGAGTGCAGTGCAGCCCAGCCTCCCCCAGACCTCACATGGAGAGTACAAGCTTGCAGAAAAACAAATAGTTTTACAAGTGTCTGCCCTGACGTGTTGCCAGCAGGCGAGAGCACTCTGGATGTGCTCTGTGAGAGGAGCTCCATCTCTTCATGACTGCAAGTGTGGCATCGGCTTTCTTCACTTCTCAGTTCTTCTCCTGTGTTTATTTTAAGTAAGGGTGATTTTCGCTCTCCTGTGTGCTTAGCTCCTCCCAGTGCAGTAAAACAGTTAAGATACACATGACAGAGCCCAGTGCTGCCGAGAGCAGAGCATCCTGTGGTGGTGAGGGCGTCTCGAACACCACTGAGTTCAGCAGGCTGCGTGCAGATTGGCTTCCAATGGTCTCTTAATTAGGGTGAATTCTGAACCCAGGGCCACACAGTGGCACTCTTCTTTGCAGATCCAGCCAGGACTGCTCTTCTTTGCAGCGGAGGTGGTGCTGTGGGCTGGCTGCCATACAAACGCTGAGGAAGCTGGCACCCAGAGGGATCTGGGAGCTGGTATTGCTCCTTGCCTCCAGGTCACAATGATCTTCCTCTTTCTTTTATGAGGGATAAGTAAGAATACAGCTTGTTTCCATTTCAGTGAGTTTTCAGTCCTCAATCACCTTAAAGTACACAATAAATGCAGCTGTAAATGATGTATGGAAATTGCTCTGGTTACTCCTGGGCTGAAATGTGGTGGTTCCCCAGCTGCATGCCTCAGCGCAGTAGGACTGAATCAGCAGGGGAGCAAAGATTGCCTCATCACCACAGGGGCAGACTTGGCAGGGCCGGCAGCTGTGCTGGAGCGCGGGTAGCATTAAAACCCACACTCCTACGATGGGGAGTGCAGGGCTGTGTGTGACCAAGGGTTTCCAGAAGCACGGGTTTACTTCTTGTCTTATGACTGGTTGCTTTTTCCAATTGCCTTTGAGTGTGATGCTATTTTACAGCCCAGTACATCTGCCTCGTATTTCAGACACATTGCCCTGCAATGGCGAAGCCTTGCCAAATGGGCTGTTAGCTGCACGAGTCTGCTGTAGGCTGTGGAGGAGATGGTGCATTCCAGCATGGTGGGAATATTGTGCTATAAATCTTTCTGCAGCTGTGTATTTGCATAGAGTATTCTTGTACAAGATGTCTTTTGGTAGCTCAGCACCTCTGAAGTTCGTTGGTCATGGAAATCATATAGAGAGCACCAGTGCTTGCTAAAAATACTATTACCCAGTGAAATGAGGGATTGCAAGATGAGAAATGCATTTGTAAAAAAACTAGGGAAAGAACAGAAGGAAGGAAAGAGCACAGGGCTATGTATAGGAAAAAGCAAGCCGGCATGCTTCTGACTTTACCAATTTTTTACTCTTTGCTTAGTAACACAGGACTGAAATGCAAGGAATCACTCGGTTGTTCCTTCCTCCTCAACATTTCTCTCTTCTGGGAGGGAAGAAATGTAGAAACGTGATAGGTTCTTAGGTTGTCTGTGTGATTCCCCATATCTTAAGGTGTTGAGATTTATTTATTTATTCATTCTTTTTTTTTGAAGTCCTAAGTCTCAAGTTTGGTTTATTTATATTACATCCTCTGTAGCTTATCCTGGAGCGTGGTCACAGCCCTCGTAGTCTGAAGAAATACAGTTTATGTGAGGCTTCAGGTTTGCACCAGTCTCAGAAAATTCATGGAGAGGAGATCTGTTTCCTTAGAGCTTGCAGTTAAATCCTGGTGTGTGTGTGTGTGTGTGTGCACCAAGCTTGCTCGGCCTGCTCAGATCCTGTTCAGGTGTGTGAATCCTAGCTGCTCACGACCTTGGAAAGTCAAGTCTTTAGGCAACGGCAAACAAAACTGAAAATGAAAAGAGAAAGGAAATGATGATTTGACAGTCTGACAGCAGTACATCCCCTCTGGGTTTGTACAGGACTGAATTATCTGTGCGTGCTGGTGGCTAGAAATGTATTTGTGCTTGAATGTGCGTGCAGCTGTAGTAAACATGCATGTATGTGGTATCTGTAATAGATATGTACTATGACCATTATGCATGTGTAAGGAAATAATCTTAAGAAGTCAACACTTGGCGGCAGTTCAAATATAGGGCGGCAGTGACACGCTTCTGATCTGGATGCAGCGACTCCGGCTGTGTCTGGCTGCTCCCCAGCTCCTCATAACTGCTGCTTTCCAGTGTTACTGCAGTTGCTTTGAGCCTGCAGAAAGCAGGAGGCTCTTCCGTGCCCTCCGAGCAGGAAAACAGAGAGCTTTGAAGCCTCTGGTCTGAGGAAGATTCCTCAAGTTAATTTTGTATGCAAGGAACCAGCTGCTGAGAATATAAATTTTGCAGATAAACACTGCTAAAGAGGGAGAGAAAACAGAAGGTTGCTGAACTGCTCAAGTGCCCTTCATCTCTACTTTGCTAAATAAATTACTCCTACTCACTTTTTTTTTTCTTAAACAAAGCTAGATAAAGATACAAAGGGATTTGTGAAGTTAGACATCCTTTGTGAAAATTCAGTGTCTTGGGTTCGTCAGCAGATGAGCAGAAAAACTGTGTTTAGAAGAAATCCTTTTTCCTTTTGCTAAGTCTATATTGCTTCTGGAAAGCTGAAGTCTATAAATCCAACACTGGCATCGGAACTGCACTGGTGCAGAGCTCAGCCAAAGCTCTCTGGAAGGGCACCTGGGCAGCCAGCCTACATTGAGCTGTGCGTGGAGGTGGCCAGCTTGCTGGTAGGACCCTGACCAGCTGAGTAGAGCTGCCTATGACAGCTTGTGAGAGCTGCGGTCTTCACTCACAAGTCCATCTATTCTCACACAAGGGGATCCAGCTGCCTTTTCGCAAAGAAATGCTGCCCCAGCTCTCTTATGCAAGTAATCTTCTAAGCCTGAATATTGCATAAAAAGCGATGATTACTAAATACTTTGGGCTGGAATTGGTTGACCTCTTCAGCGATGGGCCCTTGAACTCGTTTCATACTGTACTGTCTCGTCACATAAAAACATTCCCTCTTTTTGATGTGTGCTCCAGTTTTGTCTCTGCAACTAGAAATGCCTTTGCAGGCATTAAATATGGGTTGTAAATGCTGTGCAGAAACAAGGCTGTGCTATGGACCGCTGCAGCATGATCAGCTTGATCTGTGTTAGCAAAGTGATAAATGAAGCCTTGGTGGAAGAAAACAACTCGTTTCTGAGTTCTTCTAGTGAAAGAAACTGCTCTGTTGCCTCATCTGTTTCGCAGATCACCAGAATTGTTCTTATAGCCCTTGGCTGTTATCAGTTACGCCAGATAAGTGGCTTTCCACATCTCTTCCAACTTTACCTACCACTCCGAAAAATGAATCCCACTGTTTTTTTACTTCATGTTCAGTGTGATTCTTTTTCTTCAGCTGAACATTTTGAGATTTGTGGAAAAAAATAGAGGCCTGGAGCAGGCCAGCATCTCTTAGAGACTCATCTCTTAATTTTCACAACCCCATTTCAAATGCCAGTAAACTGCAATCTTTTTTTCCATGGATATTTGCAAACATTAATGAACTAAGTCTCACATTCAGTCCCATATGCTTGAGACATCTTATCCCTTATATGGCTAGGCATCTGAGCTACTGATAGATCTGAGTAGAACAGTTGGAAGCGTAGCCCGGGTTTGCTATCACTGCCATGTGTCTTGGCTGCGGAAGAACTTCATCTCTCTTAACCTCTTTTCAGATGGAAAGAGATATTTTGTCCAGTAGCCAAAGGGAAATGCAAGCATCCTGGTGGAAAACAAGCTGTTTCAAAACCCTGGCTGCAAGCTACCCACACATCACAGTTGTCAGCCAGGCTGCACATGCATGGTTACAGGGAATAAAATAGAGGGGACCTTCTGCTCCGATTCAGAAAGGTCTCTACCCATTCACCTATACCAAAGGATCGTCGTCAGCTGCCAGTATTAATTTGTTCTCCTGTTTGGGTTTACAGCCAAAAGAAGGCAAAATAAGCCTAATTCTATCCAGCAGGGACACTTGCAATGCAAATGTTAGCCCATATATTACAAAGCATCAGGGCAATCTGCTTCTATATCACTTGGGTAATTTTTTATTTTATTTATTCCTCTTTTTTTTCTTTAATTAACCATTGGGAAGGGAAGCCAGAATATAGGTATGGGGAAAATCAAATAGGAGAAACAAAGCCCTTTTTTATTATTATTATTTTTAATTTTATTTTGACATGTGCTTCCCTTGTAATAGCAGATTATTTAAAGAGGAGCCTGGAATAATCCAGTTTAAGCAAAGCAGAGATCTCTCCTGAAGCCAAACCGTGTGTGGGTGTGCTCTTGTCAGGGCTCCCAGAAGAGGAGGGCAGGCAAGGCTGTTAGTCAGACCTTGCATGTTGCAGGAGATGTTGGTTATTCAGTAGCTGGCATTTTTCCTTGGCATGCCAATATGGAACCAGTGCTCTGGTGTATCAGGGAAGGGCGCATCCCATTGGGAAAATCCTTACATAACCTGAGCTCCTGCTTTTTTGTTGCCATAAAAGAAAAATCCAAGAAGACGTGGCTGGAGGTGGTGCACACTGCAAAGGTCTTGCCCATGGGTTGGGAATGAGTCTCCACTCCTCTTCCTCTTCTTGTTGATCCACCTTGTGACCAGTTTACTGCAGGTCCCAGCCTGGTATGTGGTGGTGTGGCTTTGTGCCACTGGTGGGGAATTGTGTTGTAAGGGGTAATCCCATCCTGTGACATTTGGAGCCTGACTTGAAGCCACAGTGCAGTCACAGAATCATAGTCCTGCTTGGTGTGGGTATAGCTTCTGTAGAACAGTCAATATAGGTCATAGCTTACTGTAACCTTTACAGAGAGTTACCCACACGCTCAGGTTTCTCACAGTGTCTTTATGTATTTCAGCTTCTTAAAGCTCAGGAAGTTAAACATATATATAAATCTTTGCATGATCTCACTTACTTTTATGATCTCCTCAAATAATGTTGTGGGTTTTTGGTTTTTATTCTCAGCATATTGCTCTTTGAAATTTCTATGGCAACAGTGTAGCTAAGAATATGTTAAGTAATAGTGATTTAGGCATTAAAGGCAGGCCATTATAATCCTTCGAAAAAGAATTGAATAAATTGATGATTAGCTCTTGAAGCAGCAGGGGAAATGAGCAAAAAGGATAAGGTGCAATTCTGTTTCCACTGATGGATACGAGTGTGCGAGCATCATCTTCGTTATATATCTACGGGTTTGATTTTTAATTGTTTGTCATGACAGTAATAGATGGTTGTACGTTATTTATAGAAAACTGCATATGCCCAAGTTCTACTGTCTGAAATCCATATTTGTACTGATTTGCAGTAAAGACCAGACCACTAATGATTAATTATATTCAGGAATACAAATTAAATTTCACATGATGGTAAATAAATTAAAACTGAACATAGCATTTGTTTTAAAACAAAAAAATGTCTAGTTAGAAATTCATTTCCTAAACCTATGAAAATTATTGTAGATGATGAACAGGGCACGAAACCTCAGAGCCTGCATAAATATTGATTGGTGTGTCCGGGGTGCATTTCATATATTTACCCTCTGCTTTCCCTCTCCAAGGAGACCTTCCCCGGGTCAATTCTTTCCATCGATTTTGAGTCTGCCTACTCAGAAAATGATGCTGGTGCGAAGAGCACAAGAACAGCCATCGATTGCAAATACGTTTCATGATACTCTGCTTCCATGTTTTAAAGTCGGAAAATGTATTAATGGCGGCAGCTTTCTGATTTTCCCTTTTAAACATCTCAATCGAACCGATAGCGTTTTGCAGACTCCTGGATGTTGTCACTCTCTGCAAAGCGATACCTATTTTGCTTTCTCTTGTCCTTCCCCACAGACAGTGAAATCATTCCTCCTGACTGCCTGCGACCCCGCTCCTTCACCGCCATCCGCCGGCCATCGCTGCGGCGGGAGACAGAGGACACGCGCCTCTCGGTCAGCCTGTGTGACCTCAACCTGCAGGAGGAGAGCTTCCATGTGACGGCCACCACCTGCCCCATCCCGCAGAACTCCCTCAATTCCCAGCACTCCCACCTCCTCCCGTCCCAGCTCGAGAGCGACCTCCGCTTCCACCACCTCCGGGGAGCCCACGTCAAAATCCTCGATGACCAAACTGTGGCCCGTCTGGAGCACGCCCGGGAGGAGAGGACTTTGGTTTTCACCAGCAGACCCCTTCGGATCAACGAAACCATTTTCGTCAAGATTAACAAGTCCAACGCTGCGCGCACAGGGACGCTGTCCTATGGGGTGACGTCCTGCGACCCCAGTACCCTTAGGCCCAGCGACCTCCCCTATAACCCGGAGTCCTTGGTTGACCGAAAGGAGTTCTGGGCCGTGTGCCGAGTCCTGGTGCCCCTCCAGAGCGGAGACATCCTGGGATTTATGGTGAATTCGGATGGCGAGCTGCACCTGAGTCACAACGGGGCCAGCACTGGCATGCAAGTCTGCGTGGACTCTTCGCAGCCCCTCTGGATGTTCTTTGGTTTGCACGGTGCCGTCATGCAGATCCGTGTGCTGGGTAGGTCTCACCCCCACCTTTCTCAAAACGTTGCACGCAGAACAGCAAGGTAGGATCTGTTGTGGGGAAAGGGGGAAGGAATGGAAAAGCTGATGTCTCCCTTCTTACTCTAGGATCAGGTACAATTTTTTTGTTTTTAATTTTTTAAGGGAAAGCACAGTAAAGGCATGTATGTTGCACATGGCTATGACATACAAGACTTTTTGCACTTCTGTAGCATCTCTCACCTGATGATCTCAAAGCTCTGTTCAGATAATGAATTAAAACTCAGAGACCTCCACTGAGTATAGATGAGTCATTGTAGACCTAGATGAAGCAAGGATGAAGGAGAGGTGCTTTGTTCTGAGCTAGTCTGGGGCATAGCCAGCAAGTCAAATGGCTGATTGCCTTTTCTATGTGTTAGCTCTCTGACATAACTGATTGCCAGAAAGAGTGGTCCCCTTGCTTCCTCCAGGCTCATATGTGAGAGGTAGGCTGGAAAGCAGAGAGAGAACCCTGTGCTTTGTAATCCCAGAGGTGGGCAGAGCATGGCGCTGAACAGTGCAACGGAGGAGGGATTTTGTGCTCCAGTTTTAATTAAGGCAGTGTGGCCCACTCAGTGTGGTGGGCATCTCAAGCTGACCTCTTTCTCTTGATGTTTTTTACTCTACTTTTGAGCTCTGTTAGCTAAAATACTTTTTATTTAAGTGATGAAGGTCACATTTTGAAAGTGTAGAGGGAAAGGCCTTGAAATAGCATTCGTTTAGGAACAAACTGACTGATCCCCTTTGTGTGTAGATACCGGAAAAGCATCTTCACATGACCATAGGCATAGGGTGTGTTTGGCCTTGAATCTGGAACATAATACGGATCTGCTGGTGTCAGTGTCAGAAAGCAGATGATGGTTTCTTAGAATGTGAAGTCCTTCTCTAACTGGAATTTATCCTTTCTATTTTATACTGTTACACCCATATAAATTTAAATATACTTATGTTCTTTTTTTGTTTCAAAGCCTCTCAAAAGTCCCTTTTACCTAACAGAAAACCAACCGAAACATAACCAGGACCTCTTTTCTTAGGATTTATGGACAGTCTTTGAAGATAAATTGTGATGAACACACATATGTCTGCAGGGTCCAGTTCACAGTCTAAACCACAGTCTGAACTGCCCTAAATGATTTGCTTAAAGTTGACCATAGGCCTATGCTGTGAGTGTTTTGTGGCCATTAACAGATCACAGATGACAAATGTAATACTACAGTTTATTTCCAGGAGCCCAAGACTCAATCCCTGATAATTCAACCTGATTATATTTGTTGCGGGTACAGTACGTCATCCATGGCTAGCTCTGCTCTCCACCAACACATCATTGTTATAATGGTAGGTGAAGTCAAACAGATCCCAGTCATAGTAGGAAGATTAAATGCTTCTTTATGTGTAAGAAGGAAAGCCTGCTCAGGTCATTGAGCTGCTGGTCAAACAAGTAATCAACCTGTTCGTCCTTTCATATGAGATCACTAATGTGATCCATTTTCCATTGACAATCTACTGAGATGGAAAAATCCTTTCTACCTGTATTTGTATGCACATAACAGGCTTTTCCTGACCTCTGTCACAGGAGGAGAAGCTGAAAATAGGATATTGTTCTTATGTGGAACGTAAATGAAGAGAACTGAACTTGTTGACCTCATTTTACTCAGTGAAAAGTATAGGACCCCACAGGGTGTGTAGCTTTAGCCACATCAGCTAGGGCAGCAAGCTGCTGTCTTCCAGTTAACAGCTGTAGAATTAGAGTTTACCAATAACCTTTAACAAGTGTTAAAATATAAATCAAGCTTTTCAGGCCTATTTTTCCAGGGTAATAATGCTGGAAGCAGTACATTGCCAGTATCAGTATAGTACTGCTGCACTCATGCTGTCCCAACACTGCATATCTCTGTACCTGCATTAATTATTTAGATCATCAATATCCTGAGAAAAGGTGCAGAAAATAATGAGCTACCATCTCTAGCTTTTGCAGTGCTGTTAGGGAGGTGATGTGCACTGTTTGCACTGCTGTGGAACAGATTATGGCACTTGCTGTAATATCTGTCATTATGATATTAGAAAATGTAAGAGGAATATAAAGTATTCATCTTTCTAATGACAAGCTCCATCTCCAGAATGCAAACAAGAGTAATTTTGTGTGATCTATCTTTTGTAGTTTGATTTTTATCTCAAAGGAGAAGACATGTTTATAGTCATCTTTTCTAGCTTTAATGGAAAACGTGAAGTTCCATATCCTTGAAAGAAATGAGACAGAAATACTGCAAGAGGCATAATTGTACCAAACCTATCTGAAATAGCAGATGTCATTCTTATTCCGGGGGCATGCCATTATTAGAGCAATCAAAACAGTGCTATGCAGTGTTAAAGGAACGTCAGACATAGAGCAGTGTAAAATATAGCAAATGAAGATTGCAGTTTCTGCTTCCTCTCTATCTTTTCTGCTTTTCTGGGGAGGATGGAGAAGGTGGAAAGCACCACCACCACCACTCTTGCAGCTTTTCGGTTTTTTTT
>PPHD01031417.1:0-10071 GCA_002909625.1 Bambusicola thoracicus | reverse complement strand
TGGCGTTGTCTTCCTTTGCCGTGCTTTTCATTTTTAATTTACATTAGCCTTCTTTTTTTGTCTTTTTCCTCTTGCTTGTGCCCTGATTATCCTTTCAACATTTCTTTTATGTGCCTGCTAAAAACAAGTACCCAATGGAGGGCCATTCGAAATGCAGTAATCTGTGGTATGCAGACTCTCAGACAACACCACTGAAAACCCGCTAATCCACATTAAAATAACCAGTGCAAAGGGGTAACTACTTCAGCATGTGACTGTGCCCAGGACTCATCACTGCAAAAAAATGGGAGCTGTGACTTAAGCCCCTTTGAAGCCACCACTTTTTTCTTCCCCTTCAAGGAAAGATCTCTTATTTCTTGCAACTTCTCAGGTGAAGGATGCAAAGAATGGGAAGTTAACCAGGAGACAGCAAACAATAAACGTGTTCAGCCACTGTACTTGTCTGCATGAAAGTTGAGAATCCTAAGTGAGCCACGTTTGTATTTGCACCAGCAGCACCGTGGTCTGCAGTAGATGCCAGAAGCAGGAGGTGCTTAGCAGGTGGAAGACTGGCTCCCATCCTGTGGCTGACAGGTGATAGCCAGCCCTCCATTTAGCTCCCAAGCTGCTTGAGAAATCAGCATTGGTCTGAGCTGCGGAATCTTCATTTCCAAAGTTTGTTTCTGCATATTTGCTGAATTACAGAAGCAGAAACCTTTCTAACCAGGAATCTTCTCATGACTGAGTGCAAGGATTGGGGCAGTGCAGGTCAAGCCTGTTCAATGTTATCAAATGGTCAGCCACCCCATATTTTTCAGTTTCATTGTTTAGAAATGTATCTAGTTTCCTCTGCACCCCTTAAAGCTCCTTGCTTCCAAGACCAATGTGGGTAACGTATTCCATATGCTTGCTTCCTTTTTGTTAGTGAGCTCTTTCAGTCACTGTCTGTCCGTAGGGATACACCGGGTTACTCCTGTTGCCACCTGAGAGCTGGGAAATGCCCTCTGCCCTTTAGCAAAATTAATTCTGTTTCAGAGCTCTTAAGCTGTACATAATGCTGCTTTGCTTTGCTGAGGTGTTTGCATGCTGTGCCGTGGGTAACTGTTTCGTCTGTGCCAGGATTGTTTTTGCAGCTGGCCGTGCCTTTGATGGAAGCAAATGCGAGAGTTTAAAGGATGGAAAGGGAGAGATGGTGGGGAGCCTCAGTGCAGGACAGGACAAAATACCAGACCCAACCAAACTCAAACCAAAGAGCTGGTGCTAGAGAGCACTAATAAGCCTTCATGGCCCTGCCGGCCTCCTGGGGCCTGCACCCTCCTGCCATGGCTAGCAACCCCGTTTCATCCGTGGGCCTACACACCTAGGCCTGGCTGTGGCTGAAGGGTCCCTGGGTGGGCCTCGGGCCTGCACTGCTGGTACCCCTGCATTGCTCCTCTCCTGCTGTCCTGCACGGCTCCGTGCCTGGGGCTTCTGGTGGCCCTGCCAGGTTGTGAGCCTGCCGCCAGGCCTGCTCAGTGCCAGTGGACAGCCAGCTGAGCTGGGCAGCTGGCGTTCCCCCTCAGGAGCAGCCCCCGCAGCTCTGTGGAGCCTCCTCCAGCGTCTCACGAAGGTCATCTCTCTGTCTCACCAGTGTAAAGGCCTCCCTGAAGCTGGGCGATGCTTTGCTTCTTATGGGCTTTCTGCTAGCTGTGGGACCAAGGACGGGGGGCAAGTGGAGGGGACAGAAGTCATCCAGTTTGCAGAAAACACCATTTTAAGTACACGATTAATTGCAGCAAAACCTGAACAAGGAGCAAAATGTAGGGCAAAAGAGATGGAAAAAAAAAATAGCTTGAAACGTGGCCATTGGAGTCACTACATATTTAAGGCAGGTTCAGGTCAAATGCCATAGCAGATACTCTCATTCTTCAGTCATGCAACAAATGCAAAGTCAGGATGATGCAGAGCTGATTTAGCCAGCTGTGAAGCAAACAGGGCTTTCCAGCTACACCTCTATGCAAGTATTTCTGTAGCAGTGCGGGAGCCATTAAACCATGCAGTTATGTATTTTGCTGCTCATTTGAGACCTATTAAAATACATATGAGCCTGAGGGAGCAAGGACAGGTGAAAGAGGGCGGGTTTTACTGCAGACTGCTATTGCCCTATCAGAGAAAGCAAAGCATGTATATCTAATTTACAGATAAAATCATTTCAGTTGAAAACTCATTTTCCAGTGTTTGTCATTGCATGGGGTCTAAAACGTCATCTTTCCCTCTCTGAGCAAAGAGTGGCAATGATCCCATGGCACTGACTTACAAATGTGAATGCAAATGGGTTTTGAGTGAGTTTTTCTTTAACTGTCTGAGATGCCTCCAGCCTGCAAGGTGCTGGTTCTCAGTATAAGATTTTGCCTGCCCTTTGCTTTGTCTGTTAAGAGCATAATGACTTTGGTCAGGTGCTCACAGGTGGGGCCTTGGGCAGCACCAGGGATGAGCAACTTGGGCTCAGCTTACCACAGTTATCCAAATGAAAAACATTATTTGTCTGTTCATCTCCAGTTTCACAGTGCTGGCTATGTTGGGTCTCATATTTTCATTTTTGGCCTCAAACCACAACCATCTCTACAGTGTCCTGCATTGCCAGCTTCCAGTGGAGCAGTGGGGTCAACCTCCAAAATCCTCACTTTCAGCTCTGATGCTGTTGGATGTCACTGTTAACATGGCTGCAAGTCAGTTCTCAGAGTTATCTCTCAGAATTATTTTTCTGCGTTGTTTATTTTATCATCATGTCACATTAGGATGATGTCATGTTTTGGCTCTAAGAGCTTTAAAAGTTCAGGCAGTGCAATTAGGGATGAGTTCACTCCCCTGGTTCATTTTTTTCCCAGCACCAAGCAGATTGGCCTTGCATTTTCACATGTATTGAGCATTAGCTGTGGAGAGGAGACAAGGTCCAACCCTGTCTCTGGGGCAAGAGGCATCAGAGGGGAGTGGAGATACACTCTCTGCCTGTAGTAGGGTTTAGGTGAAATTATAGAATCATAGAATCACCAAGGTTGGAAAAGACCTCCAAGGTCATCCAGTCCAACCATCCACCTACTACCTATGTTCCCCACTAAACCACGTCTGTTAGTACAACATTCAAATGTTTCTTGAACATCTCAGGGTTGGTGTCTCCACCACCTCCCTGGACAGCCCATTCCAGTGCCTGACCGCTCTCTTGGAAACGTATTTCCTAATGTCCAACCTGAATCTCCCCTGGTGCAACTTGAGTCCGTTCCCTCTAGTCCTATTGCTAGTTATGTGGGAGAAGAGGCCAACTCCCACCTCACCACAACCTGCCTTCAGGCAGTTGTAGATAGTGACAAGGTCTCCCGTGAGCCTCCTCCAGACTGAACAATCCTGGTTCCCTCAGCTGTTCCTCATAAGACTTGTGCTCCACACCCCTCACCAGCTTCGTTGCCCTTCTCTGGACATGCTCCAGGGCCTCGATGTCTTTCCTATAGTCAGGGGCCTGAAACTGAACACAGTACACAGAAGCATGGACACAGGCAAGGTGGTCCTTGAAAATGGGTAGCAGAAAGATGCTGACCTCTAAATCAGTACAATACAAGATGGAGACACATGGCGTATTCAGGATGGTATTGCTGCCCCAGGGGCAAAAGCGCAGCTGAGCTGGGCTGCATTAGAACCAACCGGTAAAATGAGGCTAACACGCTAGCTGGGGTAGAAATCACACCTGGCACAGCCTGGGGACTAAACAGTGACCTCTCAGCCCCACCACTGGTATGTCTGAGTGTTCTCTGTAAACGTGCAAAACCCGGACTGTGGGACATCCCCTTCAGAGCTGGCCTCAGCATGGAGATCCTTCACCACACCCCTCTCAGGTCCTTTGCAGGCGGATCAAGGGGCAAAGGTACCAAGTGCCCACGGGGAGGGCGGTACACACAGCCTTCCCTGTCCTCCTCCTGCAGAAACTCACCTTGTTCTGCACTCCTGGGGAAACATCCACGTGGGGCTTTTCTTCCTGCTTAGGTTTCCAAACAGCGCTACAAGGTTGTAGCTACAGCATGTTAAATACTCCTAAAGATCAAATTATCCATGCACTTAAGAATCCTCTGGAATTAATTATAATTCCATCTCTATGAGACACAGAGATACTTTTGTCCCCTGTTGTGTTGATTGTAAACAGAGGTACTACTAGGCTGGAGTCACAAATCATGCTGTCCACTGCAGACATTTGGTTTGAGAGAAAGGCAGAAGATGTGTGTTAGAAGCCCAGGGTACACCTGTGCCCTTATGAAAGATGGGCATGGGGCTGTGGGATGGAGCACTGGAACAAGTCCTCTTTGTAAGTATGTGGGTACACGGCTGCATTCTCGGTGTGGTCCTGCGGTAAAGGTGGGGAAGGTGGGGTGAGAGCACTGAGTTATTTGCTGAGCACGAGTCAGAGCGTGAATCCCCTCCATTGGAGGGAATCCAGGCTTGGCTTGTGCCAAATGGGACAGCGGTGTGCTGAGTCACCACTCCTCCACTGAGGACCTTTGTTACCGGAGGGCTGAACAACTATAGCGTGCAGGTCTGGTGTTATAAATCGGGCAATTACAATCAAGCCAGGTTGATTACATTGCATGATTTTAGGTGATTGAGAAATTCTGGCCTCCGGCTCAGAAAAACGTTGCAGTAACATGCCAGAAAGCAGAGGGAGCAAATGGCGGCGGAGGGCCGGGTCATTTGGCTGCATGGACTGCTCGTGTTCACTCTTGTGAGGCTTCCACCCTGAAATCAACGCCAGAACAAATTCATCCCCTGCCTTAGACCCACCCCAACACACTTCCTCCCCCATTGCCACCCGTGTCAGCACAGCAGTGAGAGGCTTGGTGCAGATAAGGGCAGCTCCGCTGTGCGCCCGGCCCAAGGTGCCGTGTAGGGGTGCCACATAGGCTGTGTGATTGTGGCTGGCCTGAAATCCAGGACAGTGCTACCCCTCGCTGTGCACAACTTTTCTGAAGGGGGAACTGACTGCAGCAGTAATTGGCTTAACTTCTGTACTCAGCTGGTCTGCCTCGCAGAAGTGTTTCAGTGCTTTTGCTCGTGTCAATTGCTCCTGGAAGTGCCGGCTTGATGTTTTCTCAAGCAGGAGATGCAGCTTTCATTGGCCTCCCATTCAGAGTCCATTGCTAGCCTAACCTCCCTGCTGCCAACGCTGCTTCCTTGACTGTGTGTGGTCTTTTTGCCAAATCCTGACATTTTTTATTTTTGGTTAACATCAGAATGGGAGTCCAGAATAATTACTCTTTCACTTGGCTCCTAAATAGGCCATGCTGCTTGTCCACATAAATAGTCTCTTCATGCATCTTGTCACTCTGCCTTCCAGGCTTCCTTGGAAAAAAAAAAAAAAGAACAAAACACTTTATGTTTTATAAGATGCCTTTTCTTCCTCATGAATTGCCCTTGCCCTGTAGGGTAGGCAGAAATGGGTCCCGAAGGGTGAATACTAAGCAGCTTTGCCAAGGTGCAGTTCAGCTGTAAGACGTCCTGCCTATCCAGGGCTGTCCGGCAAGACCTTGAGTGCAGGGGATTTGAAGCCCAGTGGCAATGAGGCTGCCTCTGCAGCTGCATCCACCTCATAGATTTGATCTCAAGCCCGGCACAGGTTTGAGCCACAAGCATGCAAAACCTGTTGACACAGGAGGACAAGCTGCGAGTGCAGCTTTGTCAAGGATAAAAGCCTTCGCTGTTAAACTATTCAAGGGGAAACATTTATAGGGAATGAAGAGCCTTCCTGGGTCAGAAAGCACAGCCTTTATCATCAGTCACCTCTCACTGTAAGCTTCCTTTATAGGCTACCGTAGCTCCTTTATGGAGGTAATTAGGCTGGGTTGTGTTCTTCTCTCAGTATTGTCTCAGAGCCTCGTATCTCTCAGGATTAGAAACCAGATAAGATGGGTGTAGCCTTGTGGGGTCAGGGGAAGGATCCTTTTAAATATCATATGCCTGGCATTAGTCTGCAGCATATTTAGACGGGAAAATCTCTTACATTTATTAGTTAGAATACACCACCTCAAACAAACAGCAAGCATCTGTGTAGAAAATGTATCTACAGATGGTGTTAGGGAGGCCACATCTTGTGTACTGTGTCCAGTTACAGGCTCCTTGATACAAGAGGGGCATTGATCCACTGGAGCAAGTCCAGCGGGACACGGTAAGGTTACCACATGGCATTTCTTTAGGCTGAAGCTGTCAGATACGTTCCTTGTGCTGCAAGTCTTCTGTCAGTACGTTCACCTTTTCCCCTTTGCCGTTCCAGTTTACGTGCCCTAACCACTTCCAAGAACAAGGTCACTGAAAGGGTCGTGACCAAGAGCCAGGAGGTGGCTTGGAAACCAGGTCACATCTCCAGCAGATGTGGAGCAGGGCGATTGGGTGGGTAATGTTCCAGCTATGCGGGTGGTCAAGGTCCACACCCAGATCCAGCTCTGGGTCTGCTTTCTGTGGTGGCCAAAACATGACCTTACGTGACCACTTTGCCACCTGGTGCTGGCAGGAGCCCTACCCTCTCCAAAATCTGGCCCTGGTCCGCAAGGTTCAGTGGCCAGAAAATCCCTGTGGCTCACACGTAAGTCAACATCCACACACTGGGGATGGAGCACAACCTCCTGGTGTCCAGAAGACAAATGAGGTGGTCACAGATTGGGATGGGACAGTAGGACCCGAAGGAAGTGTGTCCTTCCCTCTACCGACTGTGGAGCGTTGCAACCCCTCTGAGTTCTCTGCGCCTGAAATGAACTGCACCACACTCAGGTAAAATGGCTGCTGCCCTCTCTGCTGCTCTAACTAAATCAGATCAAAAGTGTGTTTTAAGTGAAAATGGTGGGGGCCTGTAGGGCACGAACAAGGCCTTGGGCATTTCTGACCATACCGTTCTTACTGCGGCCTATCCTCCAATGCTTCAATGCAAAACAAGGCACTTAAAATGGATAGTCATACCCACAGGACCATCACTCTCAATTGTGAACCTTTCATGAACCCAGGAAAAAAAAATCAATGAGGGGGATTAAGAAAAAAACAACAACTAAGAAAATCGTATTTCACCTCCTCCGTGGCAGCAGATCTGCAGAGAAGTTGTAGGGTTGTTTGCCTCTGGGCTGGGCTGGGAAAAAAATATAGTGATGTAGGCTTCCCTGTAGGGGATTAGGTTTCATTTTAAAATTTAAACAAACACAGAAATCTTAGCATAAGCTTCTAGGAGATTAAGCATTCTGGCATGAACCTAGGCATAAGGAGCAGAAGGCTGGGACTCAGGAGACATCAGGATTACTGCCTTCTCCACCACTATGCAACCTGTTGTGTGATCATCTCCTGCTTCGTTTAAGCCAGATCTTCAAGGCTGACTTCTTCCTTCTGGTTTCGGTGGGAGTAAGAGCTTAAATGCCTTGAGAAGGTCCACTTGCTGTCTGCTCATCGCAGAAGTGTTGCAAGAGCTGTGAGGTGAGGCCCAGTCCATACATATCTGTAAAATGACGCGGTCTGATCGCCATCCCTGCTGAGTAGGGGACTTTATATGAAGTCAAATCGCTGGGCGGTGATTCATATTTTCTCCTGAAAGGTTCACTCAGGGCAGGGAATGTGTGGGGTTGAAGTCTTTCGGGGCAAGGGCCAGGCATCTTTCCCCTTTGTGAAATGTCCCACCCGCTGGTGGTTATATACGTATCAAGGTGGCCAAGGACAAACTTCAGCTTCTGACCTCGATTTCCTCGCAGATCTCACCCTGTGCAGAAAGGAGGATTGCCCGTTGTTTGCCCCAGCAGGCAGGCAGTGTTTGGTATGTGCAGCTGTACACAGGTGGGCAGGGAGAGGTATGTGTGATGTACAAATAGGCCGCTGCTCGCAATACAGCCTTGATTGTACGGCTGTACTGTAGATGGAGGTGACACCAAATATCATTGTGCAACAGGAGGTTTTTCCAGGGTTGCACAATTGCTGGATCCCGTGCAGAAGATCAAGGAACTCTGACTAATTGATTTCAGGTAACAAAGTGTGCCCAGGCCGCTAGAAACTCCATACGTTACCTGCGCGCGCACCACAGAAACCGTCCTGACAGAGATTAAAGGTCTTTAGTCTGTTTTACATTAAGATTAATGTGCCTGTCATAGGCCAGGGAACACTTCCTAACGAATACCTGGTGTCTGCTGGGGTAGGACACCAAGTCCTACTTTCCCCACCATATGTCAGGGGCTCCCCAGGGCCCGCCGGTGCATCCAGGTCAGCACGTCCCGCTGTGACCACCTGGTTGCTTCTGGGGGAGAGGAGGTGCTGCAAGACCCTTGCAAGGCAGCTCTGGTGGAAAGTAGATCAGGGAGAGCAAGCCTGGATCTGGGGTTGGGTGGGAAAAATGATCCGTGAAAGCAAGGAAGTGTATTGTTCCGATGTGACTTTCCCCTGCCCCTGGAGCTGCAACTACTATCAATGAATCTTAATTTATGCTCCGTGCCGGGACTGCATGCATTATTGCAACAAAAGCTGAGCCAGGAGCTGTCCTCAATCCTGAGAGAGGGCTCATGCGGAGCCGTGAGATTTCACATCTTGTCTGCAGCCCTGGCATTGCACATCGGATCTCCATTATTGAATTGAGCAGACAGCATGGTACTAGGATAGCCTGAGCTTTTGTCTTCTTTCGTCCTGGCAAGAACGAATCCTTCTCAAGATATACAAGGAAAACAGCAAGGGATTTTCCAAAACCACAAAGTGATTGTTCTAGGTATATTGCTGCAGCAAACAGAACCCGCTCTCTTTATAGCTTATGTTTGTTGGTAAGCACAGGGCTTGCCGCAATGAGAAGCATCTGAAAGGCAAAATCCCGTGATTTAAGGTCTTACCCAGGGTGTTCACAGGACACAGTACTGACACTTGCTCTGCTTTTCATGACAATAAATCACCAGCAGGAATGTTTCTACTGCAAAAAACAAAGAAGGTGCCCCCTCAATCAGATGCTGGCTGTCCTTCCCTGCATATATTTGTAAAAAGTTGTGATTGTCTTGCATAGGCATGCATGCATGATACATATAACTGCTCTTCTCTCTCCATATCTTTACTGTTCTCAAAAGCCTTGCAAAAACTCTTATCAGAACCCAAGATCTGAATGTTTTTTAGAAGCAGCACCAAGTGCCAGAGGAAATGTGACCAGGATTTACACTGCACCCATCCCAATCTGCCATCTGCTGCACTCAGGCCAAATTCCCATTAGCACTTGGGGTGCAGCCAGTGATACAATCCTTGTTTCCTTGTCCGCTCTTTCTTCTAGCTGATTCGCAGCTTTTGTTATCCCCACACACTCTCTCAGTGTAAGGATTTTGGACAAACGGCAGCAATAACCCTCTTTGCCGGTATATGAAGGAGTGGGAGAAATTGCTCCTGCTACAGAATAAGCTACTTGATGGCACCAGATGTAAGGGGGGGGGAGGGGGGCTAGAAAATCACCCTCAGACAGCACATTCTGGATGCATACAGCACTTGGGGAAGGAGGTTTATAACTCCTGTTATAATCTCTGGTCTCCCTTGTTTTCTTATCATAGAATCACAGACAAGTTTGGGTTGGGAGGGACCCTTAAAGACCATCTAGTTCAACTCCCCTGCAATGAACAGGGACACCTACAGTGAGATCAGGTTGCTCAGAGCCCCCTCCAGCCTGACCTTGGATGTCTTCAGGGGGGGCATCTACCACCTCTCTGGGCAACCTGCTCCAGTGCCTCACCACCCTTACTGTAAAAAAATGTCTTCATTATATCCAATCTAATTCTCCCCCTTTTAGTTTGGAGCCATTTCCCTTTGTCCTGTCACACCAGACCTTGCTAAAGATTCTGTCCCCTTCAGCACAGAGTAGAGGGGCAGGATCACCTCCCTCACCCTGCTGACCACACTTCTCTTGATGCAGCCCAGGATACAGTCAGCTTTCTGGCCTGTGAGAGCACACTGCTGGCTCATGTCCAGCTTGCCATCCACCAGTACTCCCAACTCCTTTTCATCAGGCCTGTGTTCCATCCTTTCATCCCCCTGCTTGTACTGATAGCAGATGTTTCTGGGGCCCAGGTGTAGGACCTTGCACTTGGCTTC